>PVJO010034063.1:0-11423 GCA_004026905.1 Hystrix cristata | reverse complement strand
GAAGACTGAAGAAAGTGGGAGTTCTTGACAGGATATAAGACTTCAGGCAACAAATGATTAAAAACTAGAATATTCATAAAGATGACTATTTGTGTAAGTTGCTCTGTTCATTGGTGGGACAAACTACCCAGCACAGGAAGTTAAAGGAGGAAGGTTTACTTTAGCTCAGAGGTTGTAGCGGTTGCAGTCCAGCACCGGCTGGATCCAAAGCAGGGTGGGATGGCAGAGTATCACGGCAGAGAAGAAACAGTCCATGGCAGCCAGGCAGAAAGCAGCAGCAGCAGCAGCATCCAGCATCCTTTCTCTTCTATCCCATCCAGATTATAAGCCTTTTCGATCGTGCCACTCACATCTAGTGTGTGCCTTCCCCTAATCCACACCCATAACTCTGCCACACCAGTGAGTAGACTAATTTATTACACACCTTAATTCATATTCACACACCTAAATTCACCCACTCCCAAAAGCTCCACCTATGAGTGCAGTGCCTGAGGCTTTAAGGGGAAATCCAGATAAAAGCCATAACATTATCTTTGCACTGATGATATTACTAACAAAGATACTAATATTACTAATAATAATGATCAGCCAATCTTACACTGTGTGGCATGGAAAAGGGTTTAATATGCATAACTCACTTCAATATGATTTCAAAATAACTTTTAGTGGTCCAAAAGTAAACATGGCCATTATTGCTAGTTTTTTATGACTAATCCTATGAAATACATAATATACAGCTGCAACGTTAGGTACAATTGCTCACTTAAAAAGGACTGATTTTTCAAACAATTAACATCTTATTCTTCAGCACATGCCCTAGAAAGCAGGTATACTATAGGTTCATTTTAAAGTACAAGTATAAATTTTGATAGTCTGGTGAACCAACGCAAGTGCTGAAACAAAGTATCTTAATGTATTCTAGATTCTATGCAAGTTTTTCAATAATATAAATACTTGTCCTCTATAATATTGACAACAATCCACCTACTTAGTTTATTATCACTCCAAGTATTTTAACCATACTCCTTTCTATATTCTATACTTTTGTAACTCTGAGCATAAAAGGACTGGCTTACCTTCCTGAACAAGTTGATTACTGCCTCATGTTTACCCTACGGGACACCTTAGTAAAGCTCCCACGGAGAACATGTATCTCAACGACATAGCCTGCTGACAGAAATACCAGAAAATGTATCTTGCATGTGAAATAAGAACCTAATAACTCCACCTTCTGTTCCTGAAATCAGTGTTAATTTAGAGTGAAAATAATCTCTCTACAAGTAGGATGATGTTCCCTATAAAAGAATGCATGAATCTAATACATGTCAACCTAATATGACACTCTTATCTCATATGCTAAAAGGAGCATTCTTCACTACATTTGTCATGTTAATATCCCAAGAGATCATTTTGTTTATTTTCTTTATGGAAGTAATACAAAACCAATATCATGTTTAAGCAATTAAACCAATACCGGTATTAAATGAAAATTATTATGCTCTACATGTGACTTTCACAAAGTCCAAAAGCTTTGGGAAGATTTGTGAAAGTTCCGAGAAATACAGTCCTGTCCATAAAAGAAGAATATTATAAAGTAGAATTACTAACCAGTGTTTTTAATTTATACTTGCATTTGAATTCAGATCAACAGCTGTGAAGCCTGTCCTATATTTTCCTAAGTAATTGAGGCTCAAAATGCCTTGTTTCCCATTAATTATTAGATTCACAGATGATGTCATGTATTATAAAAATAGATATTTAACAAAATAAATTGCGGCTTCAGAATGAATAAAGTCACTGCTTCCATAGAAAATATAAAGAAAACTCATCAAAGTATTCATAATAGTAAATTTCAAAGTTATTTGCAGAAGAAATTTTGGATATGATCTAAATATCTTTGATAAATGAGTGATTAAATATACATACTATGTGAATGTGTACTATTACAAATAATATTATTCAATAATGCTTCATTACTCTAAATCACCCTTAGTTTAGTGAGAATGTGAAGGAAAGAAAAGAACAAATATGGTAGGCTCACAATTTGCAGAATGATAACTGTATGCAACAGTTATTAAAACTTTCTATGAATATGTTATATATGTATGTATAGTTCAGGGTGGACTGTCTATGGATGGAGATCATAGATCTGCTTTAGAAGTGTTGAAAAGTTTTGGAGAAATTTTGTGGTATCCTATGTATTTATTGGTGTGTGCATGTATGTGTGTGTGGGGTGTGTGTGCACGCTGAGATATGAGGTCAAATAGAGCTAAGTTACGAAGATCTGTAGTTAAATTCTGCTTTCCAGTGCTGTGATCTTAGCGTAATCAATAGGCATTTTCTACTATTTTGATGTACTCTATTTAGTAGGATTGGAATTGCTCACTGCATTGTCTGGAGTCTTTCCTCCAAGCTCCACTCACACTCCTCTAATTTGTCAAGCGGGAATTCTGTCCATTAATATTTGAAAAAATGTCAACCTGTTGTTTTGGAGATGTCATATACATGCTGATAATAATAGATTATTGCAATGCAAAAAAAGGTATGTTTAACCATTTTGTTCATATGATATATATTTTAAATGGCTTAGAATCTAGGTACCAGAATTAGGCGTACAAAAGCTTTAATAACAATAAGGTTAAATCATGGCAGCCTTGAATTTGACAATAGGTATGACATCTCTAAAAAAACAAATAAAATTGATAAATTGAACAAATCCATTAAACTTTAAACCTTTGTACATAAAAATACATCATCAAGCGATTAAATGGAGTAGCCACATGGTTGGATCAAATGTATTTGAAATGAATATCTTGAAATAGATTTCTATCATGAATATGTGAAGAAAGCTTAGAATAAAAATTATACCCAAATTTGGACTCTCTTTTTCCCACAACACTTGAAGTTGTACATGTATGTTGGTGTGCACAAGGGAAACCAAGAATTAATCAACTGAAAGGCCACACTGGATGAAGTTTTCCCAAAGGGTTGTAAAATGCCTGATACCCGTGTCTTTCATCAATAAATTCAACAAACTATCCAGTATTTTTCTCCTATATTCTACACTAGAGAGTCAATGGCAACTTTCTTGACAAACTGTCTGGAGAGGTTATTATTATTATAAGAGGTACATTGTGGGTACGTTTTTCAATGATACTGAAAATATTTTGTAAGTATTCTTTATTTATCTACCTACCTATCTATCCATCTATCTATGCAAAACTGCAAGAATCAATTGTTTTTGTCAGGCTTTCAATGTTTCTTCTCCAAAATCCAGGTACTGCTTGTTTGCTATTTAGTGAAGAGGCCCTCAGGGGGTGCTTAATCTATGTGGGTTCCTCTCTCACAAAGGGCACTAGGTATCCTCCCAAAAAGACTTGACAGAGGTGCTTCCCTCCTTCGACTTCCTCTCATATGAGGACAGAGCATTTCTTCTCCCTAAAAAGTCCCCTCTTCAAGGAGCCATGTTGGAAGCAGAGACCAGACCCTCACTGGATAATGAACCTGCTTGTGCCTTGCCCTGAGCTTCCCAGCCTCCACAGCCATGAGAAATAAATTTCCTCTCTCAAATACATCCAAGAACATTCATAGTAACAAGTATGGACTAAGAGAATGTTGGTATCACAGATGTCATTCATTCTTGGTTTGAACAGCTGGTTTAAAAAGTTAAAATACTTATTATGTGCATTATTTCTTCCTCCTGGTTCTAGAAAAAAAAAAAATAGTACAGAAAGGACTTCCATTCCCTTCTTCCTGTATACCTATTATTACATAAAATTAAGGGACCAAATATCATTCATGGACAACTAAAACCATATTTGTGCTTTATGTTGATTATTGTTTGTATACTTTTAATGAGAAGTCAAATCTGTGTAGAGTAAGTTTCTAGTTAAGCTATGGTTTCAGATTTTAGTACAAGATCCTAACTTTGCCAGCACCTTTGAAAGTGAGCTTGCATTAATATAAAATCAGAGAAATTCATTTGTTATGAGCAAAATAATAAAAAGAAAATACAAAATGATAGCTCAATCTCACAAATATTTTGAAAAGACTTACATTCTAGGTTATTTCACTGTTATGAATTATGAGCATTTTATCTTAAAAGTAAGAACCGAATAACCCAAACTTAAATCAGTGACACGTACACTGGGTACTATAGTAACTTTATATAATTGTGACTTACTGCTGTACGTAGATTGTTGTTTACATTGCTCACTGTCATAAGCAAAAGGTGCAATTTATTGTGGTCTGTAAGCTGTGTAATGGCCTGTAATTTGTGTAATTTTGTTTAAATTTAATAAAAATCTATTTAAAAAAGAATAATGAGCATTTTCTTCACATCTAAGGATATCTATTGTATACTTTGGTCTTTACTTATAGTTTTGGTTTCTCACACCAGAGAAACAAGAGAAACAATATTTAAATGTATGTGTCCTATTTACTTCACTTACTTTGTGGTCTCAAGGAATGAGGGAGAAGGAAGGGGAAAATATGGATGGAAAAAGTTAAAAAGAGAATAGAAGGAAAAATGGAAAGAAAGCTTTTGTAAATGAGAAGAGTGAGAGGAAGTTGAAAGGAAGGGAGGGAATTGAAAAAACAAAGAATCAATATATATTATGCACAGGTAAAAATTCCCTACGATGGGGCTGGGGATTTAGCTCATTGGTTAAAGTACTTGCCTTGCAAGCACAGAGGCCCGAGTTCGATCCCCAGCACCACAGAAAAAAAAAAAAAAAATCCCTACGATGAATGTGAACACTATACATTTCTAAGCTGTACCAATAAAATTAACAGAAAAGAAAAAAATAAAAAACCTCTCATTCAAAATGGCCTGTACAGATATGAGAAACCGTAAGTGTAAATAAGACAAAGAGTTGCAATAGTAAGATAATATACAAAGGAGAGGAAAACTAGAAAGAGAGAAAGAGGAAAAGCAGGAAGGGAAAAAAGGAAAGAAAGGGGAAAAGGAATTCATGAAGAAATGTGAATAAACCTGCTGTGAATAGGGATGGAGGGAACAGAGGGGAGGGGGAGGGATGGGGAGTAGGGGGGAAACCAAGATGCATCATGTACAGGTACAAAATAAATGAGATGTATGTGATCATTATATGTACGTTGTACCAATCAATGTTCTTGGTTAAAAATAATAAAAATAAATAAGTAAATAAATAAATAAAACAAAAAACAAAGTGGCCTGTAATTCAAAATTATAAAATATGTGATGTGTGAAATAAAGGCCAATGGAACAAAAGGTAAGAATTATGAACCTCACTATATGTCTTAGTAAACATACAGTATATTTTAAGGAATTTCAAGTATAGTTCCAGCAAGAGAGTTTATAAATTAATGAGAAACTCTTACCCCTAATGTGGCTATTCCATACTTAGATATGAATGCATTTGAGGACTCTGTCTATTAAATTCCTTTATGTTATTCCTAGACATTTAGAGTGGGGATTCAATTGCTAAATTATGCAAAATAGGCTGAGTATTTGTTAGAGAGTACTTTCCATAGGTGAAGTAAGAGCAACGGATTTTTTTTGTGTGTGTGTGTGTGCTGAGGATTGAACTCAGGTCCTTGTGCTTGCAAAGCAAACACTCGAACCACTGAGCTCAATCCCCAGCCCCAATTGATTGACTTTTGAACATAATTTTTAAATTTATATTTGCTACTTTTAGATCTTATGGGGGAAAATAAGTGCAGTTCATCCCGCAGTACTTAATTATTTTAATACTAATTGAAAACTGTGACTGTCTTGATTTGGCATTAGAGATAGTCTGTTCCCAAGGTAATTTCACTTCACCTGTGTAACATGAATGTAATTTTCATGTAAATTAAAACATGGATGCATATTTAAAATATATGTACATGTATGGAAAGGGGACCCCCGAAATTCATGGGGGTCATGTTCCAAGAGCAACCTGCAATTGTGACAAAACACAAATTTCAGATGTGGTTAGAAAAATGCCTATAAATACCCATTTTTACAGTTTAAACCCTAAATATGTTATGTCTCCCCCTGTTATTTAATTTAATAAACTATTGTATGCAATACTGAAAAATTTAATTTAAAAAAATACTGTAGAGTAGTTCAACCTTCTTGCCGAGTGTCTTAAACTTCCTCTGGTGTTTAGGTTCATGGCCAGAAGCCTTAGAAGACGCAGGGTATTTTGGCTTCATCTTCAGCATCTTAGGGCTTTAAGAAGAACAAAATGACAACTGAGACAGCTCCGTGCAGCATGATAACCTGTGATGATGAGGGACACCATTGCATCTGCTGGAGACAGGGTTACCGGACAGGCAGCAAGGAGAGCTGAGTAATGCTCTCAGATTGGCTACGCACAAACCCAGTGCAAAAAAACCAAAAAAAAAGATAAAGCACAGAAGATGCAGCATTCGCAGGTACCATGAAATTCCAAGAGTTTCCCTGAACTATTATTAGTTAGGTTTGAAGGAAAAATCCACAAATGACTGAGGCCATGAACCCCAAACCATGACTTTCTAGGAGTAAAGTGTAGTAAAGTATATATATTTCAGTTTTTACATTTATATGTTTACTTTATTAAATAAACACCGGCAGCATCTACATTTTTGGCTGCATAGTTCCAATATATTTGCTAAATGGTCTCTGGTATAATCACATGAAATGTTTTCATTTCTTGTACTTTTTGTTTCTTGTTTTTCTTAAAACTGACTGCATTACCTGAGAAATGGGGAAAGCTGAAGTGTAACTCATTAAATTGGGTTTTGAGGTTGCATTTTCCTAGCCCACTTTTAGCCAAAGGTTGTTTGTTCATTTGTTTGTTTTATAACTCCAATGTAAATCTGCAAAATCTCTGGCCGAGGTCAACATACTCTTCCGGATTTCAATGTATTTGGTTTACATTCTCACTGGAAATGATTATAAGCTGTTCTTACCGAGTGTTTATTCACATTGGGAGAGATGTGCATTAAAGGGACTTTCAATTTAGAAGCTGAGATCAGTGTCAGTTAAATGAGGATCTTCATTATTTGACACACGAGAAAGTCTCAGCCATTAATTGAGAATGTTTAAAAGTGATTTGCTCCTGGCTCCCCAGCAAACTGCCAAGGTGCAATTGGATATACCTTGAAAACATACCCTTAAGCGAAATAAATCAGACAGTCATGAGTATGCATTGAATTGTTTCTCTGATATGAGTAAACATAAGCGTAAATGAGGTCAGAGAGGTGTAATAGGTATTATATAAAGTGAAGATAATATTGAAAAGAGGAGAACTAGAAAGGGGGAAGGAGATAAAGAAAGAAGGGAAAAAGAAAACAAAGAGGAAAGGGAAAAAATGGGAAAATATAAATAAACCTGTTGTAAATAGGGAAGGGGGGAGCAGAAGAGAGAGGTGGGGAATAGGGGGAAAATCCAAGATACCTAATGTACAAATAACCACAATGAATGTGAACATTATGTATACAATGTACCAATATGTGTTCTTGGTAAAATAAATAAATAAATAAATAAATAAATAAAAATAAAAAAAGAAGTGATTTGCATGCACCAGAGTTCAGTGTTAGATATGCAAAGGAAAAAAGTAAACATAATTGCTTCCCTCAAACAGTTTGCATAATGCTGGAACTAACAGAATATAAATTAGTAATAATGTTATGAAAATGGTAATAATAAACCACTATGCTAAGGAAAGTTCTTACGAGGATAATATAATCTTTCACCATACATTGAAATTGTTACTCAGTCCAAGCCCAGAAGCCTGAACATGGGGACCAAACTAGACAGAATCCAATCACCTAACCACATTGGGAGTAAAATAAAAATGACTGAAGAAGGGAACTAAATTTAATCATAGTTTGGTCAAACCTGGGAAGACACCCTATCTTCCCTTTCCAAACAAGGTTTATAGAAGAGACCATGCATACAAAACCAATTGCAAACACCACACTTATATACATTCGGCCTGGTTGTGTGCACATGAAGAAACAAGAGATGTTCTGCAATTCCAGTTTTCTGGTTTCTGTTGAAGGTGCAGGGATTAGAGAGTTAAGAGTCATTTTCAACTCGCAGCATAGGCCTGATTGCTTGTAATTGAAATAAAGAAATTGCGCTGAGATGACAATGACTGAGACAGAAAAAAAAATAAGTGAAGATTTTTTTAGCTTAATTTTAAGGAAATTCCATTTAAATTTTTCTATCATTTGGCCATTCATCAATCTTCAGTGATTTGAAATGTTGGGTCTTCTGAGTGTTCATTTGATATAGAAGAGAATATAATTCCCAAACTGCTAGATGTTAGATATGTTGAGTTTGTATTTCCTGAATTTGAAGAATGACTTCTAAGAAATAATTGAGGTTAGGGGTTGGAGAAGTTTATTGAGAGGTGGCTCCTGAGAGACAGGAGAGGTCTTGAACGAATTGTCACAGATGTAATTTTTATAAGAAAAATTGTTTTATACGGCAAAATCACAAGTTGTATACAATGTGGGTCAAACTGTACTCAACCAATAAGATGATAAGCATAGCTACTTAGCCGATATTGATCCAATAGAGAAGTACATCACATAGCAAGAGTACAAGGAAACAACAGAGGCATTTGGGGAAGGGGAGTGGTCTGAATGCTCCAGTCACTCCCCACCCAGGTGACTGATGCATATTAGGACTTTACTGGATGAGGTAATAATAATGATAGTATAATCTCGAGTTATTGCTTATGTTTCAAGGATGTACATAGGCCTATTCACTGCACCTTTGTCTTGAGGCCTGGCCCTCCTCCTATGCACTTCTAGTCAGAGATTTTAACGTGCTCTCATCTTTTAATCTGACTCTCTTAAAGACCTATTTCTGTCTGACGGACAATTAATTTCTTTTAAACTAGCTGCCTGTAAAACCTTCATTCATAGTTTGGTGCTAAGAATCCACTAAAGGCATCTGAAGCATACAAGTAAAAGTAAACAGATGCTTCTTCCTTAAAATGAAATTGTATAAATAAAACCACATTTTCATTATCCATTCTGCTGTTGATGGTAATTTGGGCTGATTCCAGGATTTAGCTATTATAAGCTGTGCTGCCATAAAGAATGATAAGCTTGAGATATTCTAGGCAAATGGATACATCTTGAGACCATACTATTAAGTGAAATAAATCGGACACACATGTTTAAATGCCACATACTTTCTTTGCTGAGAGAAACTGAAGTGTAAATAAGAACTAAAATGTATTATTTTGGGAAAGGGAAGAAAATGTCCAAATGGGAAAGGGAACGAGGGAGGGGGAAAGGAACAGAGGGACAAGAGAAATAAGAAATGGAAGGAATTAGGAAACAAAGTTTTTGTAAATAGGGAGGGAGGAGGGGGTGAGGGGAGGGTAGTGGGAAAAAAAGAAGCAACAAGACATATCATGTACAGGTACAAATCCCCTATGATGAATGTTATCACTATGTACATCTAAAATGTACCATTAGGATAAAATTTTTAAAAAATGAAATTGTAGATCCTGATACAAGGATCCTGATACAATAGCTTCCCCTATTGAGCATATTTTTGTTTCAAAGCAATCATGTAAAATTCCCGTTGATATAACTTCTTCAGCCTCCTGAAGTTTTGACAGGGTTACACATGTGAACCTATGTCGATGTCTACTGTCACAAAAAGGTATAACTGATTTTGAAAATTTATTCCCTCCTGTCTTTATCACTTTCTCCGAAAACATTCATAATTATCTCTCCTGTGTATTCGCACCTCAATTCCAGAATAAACTCTGTCCTCAATTGTGAGTCTTGTGTCAGGCGGAAGAAAAAGTGATGGTTGACTGGGATCAGTGTGAGAGAAAATTTTGGCCAAATTTAGGTAACAAAAGTGGTTTAGAAAGACTAATTGTAGTAAATAGTGCTGGAAAAACTGGTTCTCCACATGTAGAAGGTTAAAACTGGACCCGTGTCTTCCCCCACGTACTAAGCTAAAATCAAAGTGGATCAAAGATCTAAATATTAAAACAGAAACACTAAATCTATTGGAAGGTAGAATAGATAGAACTCTTGAAAACATAGGAGTAGGCAAGAACTTTATGAACAGATCCCCAGTTGCCCAGGAAATATCACAAAGAATCAACAACTGGGATGTGATCTTATTAAAAGGCTTTTGCACAGCAAAAGAAACTACCAACAGAGTAAAGAGACAACCCACAGAGTGGGAAAAGGTTTTTGCCAGCTATTCCTCTGACAAAGGACTGATATCTCTAATATATAAAGAACTCAAAAAAATCAGACCCCCCAAATTTAAAGACCCAATCACAAAGTGGGCAACTGAAATGAATAGATACTTTTCAGATGAAGAAGTAGAAACAGCAGATAGACATATGAAAAAATGTTCAACATCACTGGTCATTCGAGAGATGCAAATTAAAACAACCCTGAAATTCCACCTCACTCCAGAAAGAATGGCTATTATCAACAAATTAGCCAATAACAAATGCTGGAGGGGCTGTGGAGAAAAAGGAACCCTTCTCCACTGTTGATGGGAATGTAGACTGGTACAACCACTATGGAAATCAGTGTGGAGATTCAACAGGGAACTAGAACTAGAGAATCCATTTGACTCAACTATTTCACTTCTTGGCATCTTCCCCAAAGAATTAAAAGCATCATACCACTGCAATATGTGCACACCCATGTTTATAGCAGCACAGTTTGTAATAGCTAAATCTTGGAAACAGCCCAAATGCCCATCGACAGCAGAATGGATAGAGAAAGTGTGACTTTTTTATACAATGCAGTACTTCTCTGCCATAAAGAATGATAAGTTTGAGATATTTCTAGGTAAATGGATGCATTTTGAGACCATACTCTTAAGTGAAATAAATCAGAAACACATGTTTAAATACTGCATAGTTTCTGTAACGTGAGAAACTGAAAGTGTAAATAATGACTAAAATGTATTATATTTGGAAAGGGAAGAAAATGTCCAAATAGGAAAGGGCACAAGGGAGCGGGAGGGGGAAAGGAACAGAGGGACAAGAGAAATAAGAAATGCAAGGAAAAAATGGAAACAAAGCTTCTGTAAATAAGTAGGGAGGAGGGGGTGAAGGGAGGGGAGGGTAATGGGAAAAAAAAGAAACAACAAGCTATGTCATGTACAGGTACAAATCCCCAATGATGAATGTTATCACTATGTACATCTAAAATGTATCATTAAAATAAATAATATCATTAAAAATGCTATTAATGTAAGTCAAGAATGAGGAATGACTGATGATACAAGAAAAACTATTAAGAAATTGTTGAAATCAGAAAGGCATTCACTGATTTTAAGAAATACAATTGAATGGATGAAACAAAATGGGATAGAACACATTAATAAAAAATCAATGAAATCTGTAGAAAATTTAGTGAATTTCCTGTATTCTTCAGTGAGCCATCACTTATGGTCTCCAATGAGAATT
>PVJO010034062.1:0-11424 GCA_004026905.1 Hystrix cristata | reverse complement strand
ACATTTCCTTTAGCCATTCATCGGTTGTTGGGCATTTAGATTGTTTCCAAGACTTAGCTATTACAAATTGTGTTGCTGTGAACATGGTTGTGCATATATCCCTGTGGTATGACAATTTTAATTCTTCTGGAAAGATCCCCAGTAGGGGAATAGCTGGATCAAATGGAAACTCTAGTTGTGTTGTAGTTTTTCGAGGAATCTCCATATTGATTTCCACAGTGGCTGGACCAATCTACATTCCCACCAACAGTGGAGGAGTGTTCCTTTTTCCCCACATACCCGCCAGCATTTGTTATTGGTTGATTTTTTTCATAAACGTGGTTCTTTATGGAGTGAGGTGGAATCTTAACGTTGTTTTGATTTGCATCTCTCAAATGACTAGTGATGTTGAACATTTTTTTCATATATTTATTTGCCATTTTTATTTCTTCATCTGAGAAAACTTTATTCATTTCAGTTGCCCATTTTTGGATTGGGTCTTTGAATATGGGAGGCTTAATATTTTTGAGTTCTTTGTATGTTCTAGATGTTAGGCCTTTGTCTGACGGATAGCTACCAAAAATTTTTTCCCAGTCTGTGGGTTTTCGCCCTGCTCTATTGGTGATTTCTTTTGCGGTGCAAAAGCTTTTTAATAGCATGTGGTCCCAAGCACTGATTCTTTGTATTGTTCCCCATGCAGTCTGGGTTCTGTTCATAAATTTTTTCCCTACCCCTATGTCTTCGAGGGTTCTTCATATTCTATTCTCCAGTAAATTTAGTGTTTCTGTTTTAATGTTTAGATCTTTGACCCACTTCAATTTGAGTTTAGTACATGGTGAGAGACATGTATCTAGTTTTAGTTTTCGGCATGTGGTTAGCCAATTTTTTCAGCACCATTTGTTAAAGAGGCTATCTTTCTTCCAGTGAGGGTGTTTGGCTCCTTTGTCAAAGATGAGGTATTTGAGTGTGTTTGCAGTTGTTTCTGTATCCTCCAATCTATTCCATTGATCCTCAGGTCTGTCTTTTTGCCAGTACCATGCTGTTTTTAACACTGTAGCTTTATAGTATAGTTTTAGGTCAGGGACTGTGATACCCCCTGCTTTTCCCCTGTTGCTTAGGATTGTTTTTGCTATTCTTGGTCTCTTCTGGTTCCAAATGAAATTCATGATTGTTCTTTCTAATTCTTTGAAGTATGTTAGTGGTATCTTGATTGGAATTGCATTAAATCTGTATAGTAGTTAAGGAAGTATAGCCATTTTCACTATGTTGGTTCTTCCTATCCAGAAACATGGGATGTCTTTCCATATTTTGATATCCCTTTCATTTTCCTTTTTTAGAGTGCTGTATTTCCAATGTAAAGATCTTTTACTTTCTTTGTTAGATAGATTCCTAAGTATTTTATTTTTTTGTGTGCAATTGTATAAGGTATATCTTTTGTTATTTCTTTTTCGGTGGGTTTGTTTGTGTATAGGAATGCTATTGACTTTTGGGTGTTGACTTTGTATCCAGCAATGGAACTGAATTTTGTTATTAAATCTAGAAGTTTTTTGGTGGAGTTTTTTGGGTCTTCTGTGTAGAGTATCATGTCATCTGCAAATAATGATAGTTTCACTTCTTCTTTTCCTATCTTTATTCCTTTTATTTCTTTCTCTTGTCTAATTGCTCTGGCTAATGTTTCTAGAACTATGCTGAATAATAGTAGTGATAGTGGGCAGCCTTGTCTTGTTCTAGATTTTACTGTGAAAGCTTCCAGTTTCTGACCATTAAGTGTGATGTTGGCCGTTGGTTTGTCATAGATGGCTTTTATCAGATTTAGATATACACCATCTATTCCTAATTTCTGTAGTGTTTTTTATCATGAATGGGTGCTGGATTTTGTCAAATGCTTTTTCTGCATCTATTGAGAGGATCATGTGATTTTTGTCTTTGACTTTGTTGATATGGCATGTTGCTTATATTTATTTGCGTATGTTGAACCATCCCTGCATCCCTGGGCTGAATCCTACTTGATCGTAGTGTATAGTCTTCTTGATAATTCATTGTATTCTGATGGCCAGTATCTTGTTGAGAATTTTCACATCTATGTTCATTAGGGAGATTGGCCTGTAGTTCTCTTTTTCAGTTGGGTCCTTTTCTGGTTTTAGTATCGGGGTAATGCTTGCTTCCAGGAATGATTTTGGAAGTACTGCATTTTGATTTTATTAAAGAGTTCGAGGAATAGTCATATTAGATCATCTTTGAATTTCTTGTAAAATTTGGCTATGAAGCCACCAGGACCTGGGCTTTTCTTTGTTGGTAGGTTTTTAATTACCTCTTCAATTTCTATGGTTGATGTTGGTTTATTAAGTGTTTGTATCTCTTCTTGGTTTAGTTTTGGTAATTCATATGTTTCTAAGAATCTCTCCATTTCTTCCGTGTTTTCCATCTTGTTCAAGTATAGGTTCTTGAAGTAGGTGTTGATGATCTTTTGGATTTCTGACGGGTCAGTTGTGACTTCACACTTTCATTTTTTATTGCATGAATTTGGGTCTTTTCTCTCCTTGTTTTGATCAGGTTGGCTAGGGGTTTGTCTATTTTGTTTAGTCTTTCAAAGAACCAACTCTTTGATTCATAGGTTCTTGGTCTCAATTGCTTTGATTTCAGCTCTGATCTTAATAATTTCCTCTCTTTTATGAGCTTTAGGTTCGATTTGTTCTTCTTTTTCTAGTTGTTTGAGGTTCAACATTAAATTGTTTATTTGAGCTCTTTCTGTCTTCTTGATGTAGGAGTTCAACGTGATAAACTTCCCCCTTAGCACTGTTTTCATTGTATCCCATAGGTTCCAGTATGTTGTATTGTCATTATCATTTAACTGTATAAATTGCTTAATTTCTTCTTTAATTTCTTCTGTGACCCAGCTTTTATTCTGAAGGATATTACTTAGTTTCCATGTGTTTATGTGGTTTTTTTGGTTTCTGTTGCCATTCAATTCTAGTTTCATTGCACTATGGTCCAATAGTATGCATGGGATAATTTCAATTCCCTTACATTTACTTAAGTATCCTTTATGAGCTAGTATGTGGCATATTTTGGAAAATGACCCATGTGCAGCTGAGAAGAATGTGTATTCTGCTGTTGTAGGGTGGAACACTCTGTAGAAATCTGCTAAGTCCATTTGTTCACAGAGTTGATTCAGTTCTGATATTTCTTTGTTAATTTTCTGTGTAATTGATCTGTCTCTTTGTGACAGTGAGGTGTTGAAGTCTCCCATTATAATTGGGTTAGTGTTTATTTGATCTTTCCTGTCCCTTAATATTAGTTTTATGTATTTAGGTGCACCTATATTATTTGCTGCATAAATATTAATGATTGTTATTTCTTCCTCTTGGAGTTTTCCCTTGAGAAGTATGTAATGGCCATCTTTGTCCCTCTTGATTAGTCTTGGTTTGACGTTTACTTTGAGATTAGAATATCTACCCTTGCTTTTTTCTAGATTCCTGCTGCATGATATTACTGTTTTCCATCCTTTGATTTTCAATCTATGTATTTCCTTTTGGGTTAGATGTGTCTCTTGTATGCAGCATATTGCTGGATCTTCTTTCTTGATCTATTCTGCTAACCTGTTTCTTTTGATAGGGGAGTTGAGCCCATTTACACTAATGGTTACAGCTGTTATGAGTTGACTCATGTTTGCTATGTATCTTTTCTGTTGTTGGTTCTGTGTTTCACCTCAGTTCAACTGCTTGTCTTATCTGGTGAGTTTTTATTAGTGTCCTTGTAATTATAATAAACTCATTTTCCAGGATCTCCTTCAAGATATTTTGTAGAGGTGGTTTGGAGGTCATAAATTTCTTCAGTTCTTTGTCATGGAAGTATCTTATTTGATAGTTTGGCTGGGTTCATCAGTCTGGGTTGGAGATTGTTTTAAGACTTGAAATACTTTGCTCCAGGCTGTCCTTGATTTAAGGGTTTGTGTAGCGAAGTCTGCTGTGATTCTGACGGGTTTACCTTTATAGGTGATTATTTTTTTCTCTAATAATTTTCAGTATTCTGTTCTTTTGCTGAAATTTCTGGAATTTGATTATGGGTAATTGGGGTTCTATATGCCTCAGTTATTTGTATATCACGTTCTTTTCTCATGCTTGGGAAGTTTTCTGTCATTACTTCTGTAAATAATCTTTTTAGATCCTTTGCATTGTCTCCTGCTTTTTCATTCACTCCTATCACTCTTATATTGTTCTTCTTTGCATCATCTTGCAGCTGTTGTAGTGATTTTTCATAGTCTCTAGCTGTTTTTAAGAGATCTTTTTTTTTCATTGTCACTAATTGCTGACCTGTCTTCTAGTTCTGAGATTCTATCTTCACTCTCATTCAGTCAGCTGCATATATTTTCCAGTGAGATTTTTATTTCTTGGCTATCTGTTTGGATCTGTTTCATGCTCCTCATTTCTTTGCTAAGTTGAATATTCAAGTTTTCCTTTGTTTTTCTAAGTTCCTCTGTTTTTTTATCTGTGTCTACCCTGAACTCACTAGGCAAATCTTTCATTATGTTTGTCATCTCTTTTTTGACTTGGACTATTATTTCTAGCCTGATGTTCTCTATTGCTATGCCTATCTGCTTTTCAACTTCTGCTGCTATCATATGTGAGAGTTTGATTGGATATCTTCTGATGTTCTCTATGTCTGCTATATTTATTCTGGGTGGGCTGAGGGTCTGGGGTTGTGTTTTGCTTCTATGTCTTGTCATTTTCTTTGTATACCTATGTAATTTACCCCTCTTAGCTTTTTTTCCGTGTTGGTTTGATATTTTCTTTGTGGGAGGTTACATTAAGATAGGTAATAGTGTTCTCCTAGGGAATGTCTCTTTTTATGGTTTCTTTTGGGTATATGTATTTCTTGGCTCTTATGACCTTTATGCCTCCAGGATTATCTTCAGTGAGAAGGTCATGGTTGGCTCTACTTGGTAATAGTGGCTTGGGAAAGGGGAAGGGTAAAGAAAGTAAAAAAGAAAAAGCTAAAAAAGAGAGATGAAGAAGAAGAAAAAAAGGGGGGCACTGGGGGAATAGTAGAAGATAGTGTTAGCAGTGTCGAGTCCTAGATTTTATGCATGTATGTTGCTGGATTTAGACCCTGCTGGTGTGAGGGCAGGTGCTGTGTCCATGATGTAGCCACTTGGGCAGGGCCTTCAGGGGCCCGCAAAGCAGTCCCTCACCTCTTCTGCTGTATTCTCCCGGTCAGGAGGCTGGCCACGCTCTTCCCAGGTCTCCTGGTGGGAGCTAGGCAGGCCCCTGCCACTGGCGGTCCCACTCAGAGGCAGCCGGGCAGGTGCTGTGCCTGCAATGCCAAAATTTAATAATTTAGCACTAGGTCAAACACGTTTTATCCTCTATGTCTTTTAATTTTTATAATGTTTTTGAAGGTTTTAGTTACCCATGATTCAGTTATTATGAATCTGTAATGTTATGAATTTTGTCAAATCAGACAATATGCTCTATGAGATGAAATTTTTTATCTCCACTATTGTACACTTAATACATCATGTAGAGTAGTGAATCACTATTGATGTTTAATAAATATTTGTGAAATGAGTGAAGAATAACTCTACTATTAAGTAAATATTATAATTATTTGCTTTATGGGAAATAAAATAGAAATTTAAAGGGTATCTCAATATATTTTTCCCTCCAAGTCTTTGTCCTAGGACTTCTATTCTAATAACTCCTATTCTGAGTGTCTACCCATTAAGTGGAATTCATGCTCACAGGTAGTATTCAGGGGCAATGTCTTTGTTTTCTTTTGAAGGGACTCCACTTAAGGAGAGACAGCAAAAATTAACGAATTTATCCAGTAGTTGAATGTGCTTTTAGGAAGGGACTGGACTGCACAGAGCTGGGTCATTTGGGAGCATGACCTGAAAAAGTGTATTCTTGTCCCTTGATCTTCCTTTTGTGCTCTCAGATTCCTGCGTGCCATGCGTGCAGTGAACAGCTTTCTCCACCATCCTGCTCTGCCATGCTGTTTCTGCCTTGGTGCCAGCCAGCCATAGACCGAACCTGCTGATACTGTAAGCCAAAACAAACTGTTCCTCTATTAAGTTGCTAGCGTAGGGTATTTTGTCCCAACAATGGGAATGTGACTAATACACTGATCTTAGTCATACTCTTGTATCAGTAGGTTACTTGTACCAGTGAATGAAGCTAAAAATTCAGTGTGAGATGCTTTCAAGTATTGGCTTTATCTTCAGTGAACCCATACCTGCACCGCTCTGGAGATCCATCATGCCTCTGCCCGCTGTAGCACTCCACTTTGATATTTTCAGGACATTTATCTCAATCTCACTGAACGCTATTCGGACCCATATGATTAAATGCTTCACAGGTTTCCAGTGAATACATCAGGACAACCCTCCAGTAAAAGTTGTATTGTGCTACATTAAAGAATTAGCCCAGAGAGAAAATCAGTAGGCCAGGCTAACTAGCAAACATTGTCCTTATAAAGCCATATGGCATTATAATAGCTTTAAATAAGTCACTATGCCTGAGATTCCTCCTTGATAAATTGGGGTTAATGAAAGTTTTCAAGTTTGTTAACTTATGATGGATAAATTAGAAAAGGCTTTAAAGTACTTCAAACTAGTTTCTAAGGGTAACAGTGCATTTATAAGTGTTCACTGCTGTTATTTTGTGATTACTACTAATTTTAAGCAAGTATGACTTGGTTTGTTTACTCAGCTATACATAAGGCATGCACATTTTCCATAGCTTTCTCTTTTTAACTTCAAAGATAAAACAATAAACTTTGTTTTCTAGATTATATCTACAAACCTGAGATAGACTTGGCTCAGTGGCTGTAAATCTTAATGCCACCCAGTGGTCAAGGGGTGTGATAGTTAACCGATTGTGTCAATTTGAATAAAAAATGCCCAACTAAATTGGCTCAGCACAGTACTGGGTGTGGAAGACTCACCTTACGGAGGAGTGTCACCAAAATTGTATAAAAAGGAAATGAAGAAGGTAGACTTGCTTCTGTTTCTTTGGAGCCGAAGGAGCTCCAGTCTTTGCCTGCACCTTGGACATCACCTCCTAGCTCCCAGTGCAGACTCTCCAGCCTCCGGCATGAACCCTTTCAGCCTCCTGATTGTAGGGACACGTGGGACACTACAGAGAGCTCCAGAAAGGATTTGGACTTGGTCCTTCAGGTCTCCAACGTGCAGACAGACCTTTTGCATGCATCCACACCTGATTCTGTGGGCAGACATTGAAAGGCACATTGTAAATTCTTATATATCTGTATATCTTGCATTAAATCTGTTTTTCTAGTCGTCATTTACTGATGAGGGTGTCAGTGAGGTCTCCACCTGGTCCCAAGTCACTACTCATTCACTGACATATATACTACTATCTTTATATGGTTCTTTAGTCTACTTTCCTCAAGGTCTATGTCACTCCCAAATGCATGCACTTCTTTTCTAGTGTTTCAGCCTATATTGCACAGCTATGACAGAATACCCAAGAATGGGTAATTTATAAAGAATAGATATTCATTTCTATGCAGTTGTGGAATCTGGGAAATCCAAGATCCTAGCACCATATCCGGTGTGGACCTTCTTCCCATATACAACCTGGCAGAGGGGATCACATGGAGAGGAAGCAGAGGTGAGCAAACCTAGGTCTCTCTTTCTCATCTTTTAAAGCCACTAATTCTACCATGGAGACTGATCTGGTGACCTGATCTAGTGTTTATTACCACCAAAAGATCTCCACTTCCAAATACCTACACATGAATTTGGCAACTAAGTTTTCAATACTTGGTAGTTTGAGGGACACAAACCATAGCAATCAGGCTGCTTCTTTTCCCATGACCTAAGTGTTGCAAGGAGCCATTTCCTCTCTGGGTCTCGCTGCCACCCTTTCACCAGCACAAGACCCTGAAACAGTGGCCTTCTTTATTCCTTTTCTCATTTCAGTGAGTTATTTCTTCATCCCCATGTGCATCCTGAATCGTTCCCTCTCTCTGGCAGTGGACTTTTAAAATCAAAAGTGCATCTATTTCTGCTCTTGGTACGCACATCCTCTCAAAAGAGGCAAAGTACAGGAGGCATTCACTGCTGGCCACTGGAGGGAAGGAAAGACACCTTTGGGAAGAGAATAACAAACACAAGTCTCCATATCCAAACATCATGCTACCGTCACAGTCTCTATCATTCTAGCTTCCTCACAATTAGCATTATCACTGGAGTCTCTGTTAACATGTTTCCCAGAATTTTCAGCCCGGTGCAGATACATCATACATGTTGTCAGTTTCTTACAGCACAAAATATGGAGCTTCGCAGCTCAGATTCGGATTCAAGTTCCCAGCCCATTACATATTTTCCTTGAATACGTATCCTTGTATAGCTAAGCAATTTCTCTTTCTTCATTTCTAAAATGGGGATAAAAAAAATAAAATGGGGATTAAAAACCATCCGGTACCAGTTTTGTTATGGAGAGTAAATCATTTATGCAAAGCACCTGACACAATTCTGACAGTTATTTAATAAATCATGGATAACTTTGTTTCGTTTCGCTTTTCTTAATAGAGGAAAGCATTCCTCCCTGATTTTGCGGCTAAGATCTTAAAGTGCTCCCTTGATAGGAAGGCTGTTTGGAGAAGGTGGAACACCTTTCTGATTCGCATTATTTGTTGTGCACAGTCCCTTAAAGTAGCTGCAATCAATGCTGCCAGCCTTCTTGCTTTATTTAACATAATCTGCTTCTTGCTGGGAACCTTGGCTAGTAGATACCAGAGGCTCCAGGGTCAGGAATTAATTATAGGGATATCAAAACCCATTGGCAAGGGGAGCCCTTGTGAAATAGCAATTTGCTGGCCACTGTTGGGGGAATGAAGACAGCAAGCCCAACAGCTACTTACTTTCTCATTAGTTTAGTGTGCTTGGCTTTCATTAAGGAGGCCATCGGGTTCAATTAGACCTCCATATAACAAGCTGTCAGTCACCATCAGGGCACCTCCCAGATATAAGTAACAGCAGCTGCCTCCTTGTCACTGCCATTCTGGAAACCTGTGAGTAGGATTTCAAAGAGTTGAACTGGTACATATTTTATAAAACTCTGTTTTCCACCTTTTCTCCTCCCGCTGTTTTTCCATGGGCTTGTGCCACGGCAGGGCAGGCTTTCAGGGCACCAAGGGGTGCGAGGCCCATCAGGGAAGGTCCAGCTAGCTGAACCTCGACGGACCTCGATCTGGTAAATGGCAGCACTGGGTGGATCACAGTGAACAACCCCAGGCCGCGGCTGCTTTGAGGGTTCCCATTAGCCCAGCCAAGAGGGAGAGCAGGGTTCTAATTCCAAAGAGCAAAGAAAAATACTGAAAAGTGATTCTCAGGTGGTAGCCTGAACTCCTAAGAAATTGACTCTACTATTAAACATCATTTCGAACAGTTGCATTATTTTTTTCTCCATCAGTCCCACCTGACAGTTGACTTTTCCATGTGTGGTATCCATTTGTAATTTCCCAAATTAGTTCAAACATTACCTCTTTTCAACGCGCTCAGGAAAGTGTATCAGAATGCAAATAAGGAAAGGAGGAGTTATTATGGAGTTATCTTTGAATCTGCTTTTTTAAACAATGCATGACATTCACAAACTTTTCAATTCTGGCTATTAGCAGTTACAAATTTTAGGACATAACTCCTAGGAGATTAAGGCCTATTGTTGATTAATGCTGACTTAATTAAATTTTTCATATTTTAAGACAAGAAAACACATTTTTTTATCTCCAACTGAACATGGTTACCAAAAAAGGTATATGCAGCAAGGACCATGCTGGACATGTCCCAGTCCTTGGATTTCTCTGATGCTGCCACACCTGTATAATAGGCAGCAGTTATGTTATGAAACAAACAGGGGAAAAAAAAAAAACAAAACACCTGATACACTTGGACCCAAATGACCCGAGTTTGCATCCTGTTTCTTGAACGTCATGACCTTAGTAAAGTTACAGAACTTGAACTTTGATGTTAATTGTAGTGGAGAGACACATAGCTCAAAGCTGGTGTGAAGAGTGAATAATCTTTGCTAAGTATTTGTCAAGCACAAGATGAACAGCTTTAGTGTATTCTCTTACTACTGAGTTGATGTTTGTTCTTTTTACAGATTTAAGAAAATTGATGCTTAGAGACTTTTGATAAGGTGACTGAGCTGAGATTCAAACCCAAGCATCCTGGCTCCAGAGTAATATCCTGGAGCAATCTGTGACATGTTCTCCATTTGTTTCAGTGAAAAATTCCTGGTTACTCCATGAAACGTTATAGAAATTTACATGTGTACTACGGCTTAGAAGATTTCAAGAAATAATCAAGTGAAAGTGTTAGAACTATTTCCCATAAAAAAGATATACATATAAGCAAAAATTGTCATTTATGTACTAGTAGAATTTTAGTGATGGAAGAAACTTTAGAAACTTTATATTCCAGCAGTTTAGAACCAGCACATTGGTGAGGTCGATTCTGTTTTGAGCTTTCCATGAATGCTGGAATATCTATATTTTGTCGACTAAAATATCAAATGGAATTTACACAATTTTAAAAAGGTGTATATATTTATGTGGCTTTCAAATACACATACGTGATGTCTAAGTTATAACTCATTTAATAAAATTATCTTATAAGTTGACCAATAGGAAATCAAAGTTACTGCTTTTTTCTTTCTCCGCAAACCTAAATTAAATGAATTATTTAAAAAAAGCTTTGCCTGACTTGTAGTGTAGGCAAGGCCTCTGCTATGAGGCTGTATTCACTTTCTTGCTACACATCATCCATAACTGGCCTTCTTTGTCCATTTGTACTCAGTGCTAGCCTGTGAGCACCCTGAGGATGGTGCTGCATAGAAATTGTTTCCTAAGTGATCCATAGAGTCCAGGGACATTTGTATAATGTAGTGGGACTAAGTTCCTGGAACATTGTTTCCAAATCCGAGAGAGAGAGGGAAAGGGAGAGGGAGAGAGAGAGGGGGAGAGAGAGAGAGACTGGTTTTGGTTTTTAATTTTCTAATATGTTTTTTAAATTCATCAGCAACTATTTTGGGGCCAAATGGCAGCTTCTGTGTGAAACTAGTATTACAGCTATGGGAGGATGAACTGAAAATCTATATTTAACTCTCCTCTATCTTCAACCTCACATTAAAGTATAGATATATCTGTTAGAATATATGATCTTGGGCTGGGCTGGGGATTTAACTCAAGTGGTAGAGCACTTGCCTAGCAAGCACAAGGCCCTGAGTTTGATCCCCAACACACACACACACACACACACACACACACACACACACACACACACACACAAATCCCAACAACAAAAAGAAGAAAGGGTTATTTTAGCTCACAGTTTGTAGATGTTTCAGTCCATAGTTGGCTGGTTCTAAGGCAGGTGACATGGCAGAGGGGCATCACAGGCAAGAAACAGCTCATGGC
>PVJO010034061.1:0-11439 GCA_004026905.1 Hystrix cristata | reverse complement strand
AAAGGCACTTAGAGGGCTGGGGATTTAGCTCAGCAGTTAAAGTGCTTGCCTAGCAAGAGCAAGGCTCTGAGTTCGATCTCTGGCACACACACACACAAAAAAAAGTAAAAGAAAAAATGGTGCTTAAAGAATCCACTTCCAGGAGGCAACAGGAGGGTCAGGAGAGGGGACTTGGACACAAGACCCAGCGAGTAGCAGTTCCGAAGTCAGACCCAGAGCACTGCTCTCTGGGTTGTTGTCCTGTTGGAGTAAAATATTTGAACCATATTTTCGTGAAGGCCCTGGTGGAGCACGCCTGTAATCCCAGCACTCAGGAGGCTGAGGCAGGAGGATCACTGCGTGTTTGAAGCTAGCCCGAACTACATAGTGAGACCCTGTCTCAAAAAGAAAAACAAAACAAAACAAAACTACAGGGAAATCTCTTCAATGAAAACAGATGCAAAAATCCTCAATAAGATGCTGGCAAACAGAATGCAGCAAATCATCAAGAGGATTATATATCATGACCAAGTAGGATTCAGCCCAGCAATGCAGGGATAGTTCAACACAAGCAAATCAATAAATGTGATACACCATATTAACAGAACCAAGGACAGAAACCACATGATCATTTCAATAGACACAGAAAAAGCATTTGACAAACTCTAACACCCTTTCATGATAAAAACCCTAAAGAAAATTGGAATAGAAGGTCTTTATTTCAATCTGATAAAAACCATCTATGACAAACCAACAGCCAACAACATACTAAATGGTCAAAAACTGAAAGTTTTTAGTCGAAAATCAGGAACAAGACAAGGATGCCCAATATCACAACTCCTGTTCAGTATAGTTCTGGAAACATTAGTTAGAGCAATTAGGCAAGAGAAAAAAAATAAAAGGAATAAAGATAGGAAAGGAAGAAGTTAAATTATCATTATTTGTGAATGACATGATACTATATATAGAAGACCTCAAAAATGCCACCAAAAACTCCTAGATTTTTTTTTTTTTTTTTTTTTGGTGCTGGGGATTGAACTAAGGGCTTTGTGCTTGCTAGGCAAGCACTTTACCACTTGAGCTAAATCCCCAGCCCCAAAACTCCTAGATTTAATAACCAAATTAGGCAGCATAACAGGATACAAAGTCAAAACCCAAAAATCAATAGCGTTCCTGTACACAAATAAGAAACTCACTGAGAGGGAAATTAGGGAAACAACACCTTTCACAATAGCATCAAGAAAAATGAAATACTTAGGAATTGATTTAATGAAGGAAGTGAAAGATCTTTACATTGAATACTCCAGTACTCTGAAAAAGGAGATTGAAGAGGATATCAGAAAATGGAAAGATATCCCCTGTTCTTGGATAGGGAGAGCCAAGATAGTCAAAATGGCCATACTTCCAAAACCAATATACAGATTTAATGCAATCTTAATCATAATACCTATAGCATACCTCACAGAACTAGAGAAAACCATCCTAAAATTCATTTGGAACCAGAAGAGACCTAGAATAGCAAAAGCAACTCTGGGCAACAAGGGGAAGGGAGAGGACATCACCATCCCTTATTCGAAGTTATGCTATAAAGCTACAATGATACAAACAGCATGGTACTGGCCAAAAAAAAAAAGAAAAAAGAAAAAAGCACCCCCTCCCAAACCCTCCCCCAAAACAGACGCCAGAATCAATGGACCAGACCAGAAGATGCGGAAACAACTCCAAGCACACTCAGTCACCTTATCTTTGACAAAGGGGCCACCCTCACTGGAAGAAATAGTCTCTTTAATAAATGGTGCTGGGAAAACCAGCTTTCCACTTACTGAAAATTAAACCTAGGCCCATATCTCTTACCATGCACTACAATAAAAACAAAATGGATCAAAGATCTAAATATTAAAACAGAAACAATCTGCTGGAAGATAAAATAGGCAAAATCTTTGAAGACCTAGGTGTAGGCAAAGACTTTATGAACAAAACTCCAATCACACATGAAATATTACAAAGAATCAACGACTGGGATCGCATAATATTAAAAAGCTTTTACACAGCAAAAGAAACCACCAACAGAGTGAAGAGACAACCCACAGAACGGGAAAAGAATTTATCAGCTCTTCCTCAGACAGAGGACTAATATCTAGAATATATAAAGAACTAAAAAATCAGACACTGCAAATTTAAAGACTCAATCCAAAAATGGGCATCTGAAATGAACAGACACTTCTCAGATGAAGAAGTACAAAGAGCAAATAAATATATGAAAAAAATGTTAAACATCACTGGTCATTCGAGAGATGCAAATTAAAACAATGTTGAGATTCCACCTCACTCCAGAAAGAATGGCTATTATCAAGAAATCAACCAATAACAAATGCTGGCAAGGCTAAGGGGAGAAAGGAACCCTTCCCCGTTGTTGGTAAGAGTGCGAATTGGTATGGTACAACTACTATGGGAATCAGTCTAGAGATTCCTCAAAAAACTAAAAGTAGATAGCCATGTGTGGTGGCACACTCTTGTAATCCCGGCAGTTGGGAGGCAGAGGCAGGAGGATTGTCACAAGTTTGAGGCCTGCCTAGACTACATAGTGAGTTCAAGGCCAGCCTGCACTACAAAGTGAGAACCTGTCTCAAAAAAAAAAAAAAAATGTAGACGTTCATTTGACCCAGCTACCTCCTTCTAGGTATCTTCCCAAAAGAGTTAAAAGCATCATAGCAATCAGAAAATGGAAAGATATGGAAAGTGGAAAGTGCTACATGCATATCCATGTTTATAGCAACACAATTTATAATAGCTAAATCTTGGAAACAGTCCATATGCCCACCAACAGAAGAATGGATAAAGAAAATGTGGTATTTATATATAATGGAGCACCACTCTGCCATAAAGAAAGATGAACTTGAGTCATTTTGAGGTAAATGAATGTGCCTTGAGACCATAATTTTAAGTGAAATGAATCAGAATCACACATTTAAATATCATGTTGTTTCTCTTGTGTGAGAAGCAGAAAGGGTCAATAAGGAACAAAATGGAAGACAGGCAAGATGGATGGAGGCAAAACATGTTCAAATGGGAAGGGAACAAGGGAGGGCGGAGGGGGGAGGAAAGGAAGGGAAAAGGCATTTTAAAAAAGAGAGAATGGAAGAGAAAAATGGAAACGAAGCATTTGTAAATGGAGAAGGGATGAAGGGTTGGAGAGGAGGAGAATGGGAAAAAAAGAATAATTAAGATATAGTATGTACAGGCACAAATTCCCTATGACAAATGTGATCATTATGTACGGCAAACATGTACTAATAAAAAAATTTTAAAAAAAGCAGCACTGTGACTCCACGTATGAAAGAAACTGTGCTGGAAAGGGATGGTCAGGCTCCTGCCGGGGAAGACAAAGCAGGCCGCTGCCCCCCTGGCCCCGGAAGGACACGGAGATGGCAGCCACCAGGGACAGAGCAGCCTGGGCCAGCGCTTCAGGAACTGTAAGAAGCCAAGAGGCACAGGCGTGAGGACGGAGGCGGTGCATTCCATCTGCAGGCCGAGGAAAGCCATGCAGGCTTCCGGTCCAGAAGAATTGGGGAGGCCATTCTGACGGCACAGGATGGGTTAGGAGGAAGAAACTTTTCAGGGGCATTGCAAGGTATCTTTTTGTAATGCTTTTTAATTTAAAAAAAATGAAGCAGGGCATGGTGGTGCACGTCTATATTTCCAGCACTCGGGAGGCTGAGGCAGGAGGACTGCCATAAATTTCAGGCCGGCCTGGACTACATAGTGAGTTCAAGGCCAGCCTGAGCTACATAGCAAGACTCGGTCTCAAAACACCAAAAAGAAAAGAGGAAAGCTGGTGGCATAGAGGCCAGGTAGGTTTTGCAGGAGGGAAGAGGTAAGGGAGATGAGAAGTAAGGTGAAACTAGTAATAGCATTGTCTGTGTGGCTCCTATTCAAGTTCCTCCCACACACCAGCACTGTGCCGAGTGCTTTACGTAGAGTGTGAAACCTCGTCTTCATTACCGCATGTCAGGTGACGACTCATACCATCCAGTGTGCGGATGCGTGCGTGTGTCTGTGTCACATGCGTGTGTGATGCTGGGGATGGACCCCAGGGCTTCATGGAGCCACATCCTCAGTCACTACTCCCCTTTTGGGTTGTAAAATAGGGTGTTGCTATGTAGCCTAGGCTGGCCTCAGACTCACCAACTAGTGGTGATCCTCCTGCCTCAGCCTCCTGAGTGCTGGGATGACAGGTGTGCGCCACCATGCCTGGCTCCCTCCTCTTTTTGTAAACTAACCCTTCTCTGTATGCTTTTAAGTCTCTTCTCTTCCATCTCCCCTAGAACAAAGATATAGCTCCTCTGATAGTTTTTGTTCTTATGTGTTCAATCTGGCTCCTTCCCTGCAGCCTTCAAAGATACTTGAGTTGCTGTTATCTCAAAAATGAAAACAAAACAAAAAACGAAAAACTATAACAGGCCTTGACAGACCCCTAAATCACTTCTCGTTATCATATTTTAAAAAGAACAGACTAAACTTACTGGATCTACTTCTTCTTTTCTTTTCTTTTTCTTTTTTTTTGTTTTTTTGAGGCAGAGTCTCACTCTGTAATTGAGGCTGCCCTTGAACTCACTATGTAGCCCAGGCTGGCCTTGGACTGGCAGTGATCCTCCTGCCTCAGCCTCCCCAGTGCTGGGATTATGAATCTACTTCTTACCTCTTAAAAACTCTTATTCCCATTTCAGATTTCCCTTCTTTTTACTCCTCTGAAGTGACTTTTCTCAAAATTACAGGTGACTCCTCAACTGCACAATCCAATAGCATCTTTCCAACCCCCTTGAATAAGAAACACCCATCTGATTGGTTTAGCGCATTTCTGGGTCTCTGTGGATGGTTGACTCACTGAAGACGGAAGACCCACCCTGGGTGTGGGTGGCACCAGCCGATAGGCTGGTAGTCTGAATGGAATAAGAAGGAAAAGAAGAGGGAAATTTCATTTAGGCTTCTTTGGAGGGGCTCCTGTCTTGGCCATCGACTTTGGATGTCTGTCTCCAGGCTTCCTGCGTAGACTCCTCAGCCTTCCGGTGCACGCCCTTCGGCTTCCCAACAGGGACTCAAACGGGTCTCTGCAGTGAGCACCAGGCCTTCGACCTTTGCTTGCATCCTCCGGCTCTCCAGCACGCGGACAGCCCCTTTGCGCTCTTCCACCCCTGACTCTGCAGGCGGCCATTGTAAGCCTACTGTTATGGTTTGTGTCTAGATGTCCCCCCCAAAGCCTCATGTGGTAAGAGATAGCTGGATCTAGAGTGTGTGATTACTAAATTGATCCACTGATTGGAATGGCATGGCTCTGCTGGGATCAAGGATGTGAAACTAAAATTAAGGGTGGGAGTGCTACCCGCCCTAAGGGCAGGTAGCCTAGATAAAAGATACAGGAAGAAGCTAACTAGCTGCTTGTTTGCATTGCTTATTTGCATACATTCCTTGGATTCCTGACTTTACTTTGCTGCGGGTCTGCCCTGCCGGTCAGCCCTGCCGCTGCCATGCCGCCCTGCCTCGGACCCAGTGGACTATAGACTGAAACCTCTACAGACTGTGAGCTAATAAACCTTTCTTCCCCTAACTTTGGGTGTTGGGTATTCTGTCCCAACAACGAGAGAAAAGTAACTAAAACACCTACCTTGTAAATCTTTTACATTATCTTCTGTTGCTCTAATGAACCCTGACTGATACAGGCACCCACTCCTGGACTGTTCACCCAGCTTGAGACCCCTACATACAGTCTGGCCATGAACTTCTTCTGGGCCCTTGGATGTGCCAGGGTGGCCTTTAGGCGCCATACTGAGTCTTGCTGTCACTCTTGTGGTGCTAGCCGAGAGTGTCTACATTCCTCCAAGGGCCTAGGATGCTGGGGATTTTTCTGGGTGAGAGTGGAGTCAGGGTAGCAAAAGTCTGATACTGAACGTGTGGGTTAGAACGTGATCATGGAGTCATCGTAGGGACGTTGCCTGGGGGCAAAGCAATTTTCTTTTGGCTTCTTTCTGCTTTGCTTCTTGATGAATGTATACATCCCAGGAGGCAGGAAATAATTGTAACTCATGGCTTTCTAGACTTCTCAGCTCTGAGCACTATAAACCAGTGATTGATGACTGGTTTGGTGTTGGGACATTTTTATAAGCCAGGGGGAGGGGAGGAGAATGTGGGCAGAAATGATTAAGATTGGATTTCCTGCCAGCCTCAGGAACTAGGGCTCAGAGTCCATTTTGGGTTGATGTAAAGATAATTTTAAAGATGTGGCCTTTCTTGCACAGTTGTTTGGTAGCTGAGATGCACACCTGTGTCTTATTAAAAAGTCCAGCAAATGGTGCTTTTAGGGTGGGGAGTAATTGTCTAGCTCCCGATTCTGGCACAGCTGTGGAAGCAGAAATTGTCGGCTGCACCTGATTTCTGAGGTGGGTGTGCCCACTTCGGACAGCAGAGAGATCAAGGTTCTTGTCCAGAGCAGTTAAAGCTGTAAGGTTATTTGACCCAGAGAAGGGCACTTAAGGGACTTGGGAGTTTTGTAAAGGGCAGAGGCTGAAAAAAAAAAAAGGCTATTAGGAACACTGAAATAAATTTATTCCAGGCAATGTTTCTGCCCAAACGTATCAACGAAGGCAAGAACAAAATCTGAAACTTCGGCTCATTATTGTTCTAGTTTTGGCAGCATGATTTTCCCTGAGGCTTTTTAATTCTTTCTTTGGAGTCCTCTATATTAACTCTGAATCTTTGATGTGTTTTCAAATATTGGCTTAAAGCACCACTGGTTATTATTTTATTTAAGTGAATAAATTGGCTGTCTAGATGTATCCTATTTCATATACAAATGCATATTTTCATGCAAATGAGACAAAATTCTATAGGGAAGGTGTTCATGATAAGGTGTCCTGCATATTTATTTTTTCTGAGTTCTGGTTTCTGGATTACATTGTTGTTAAATTATTTGTTTATACCATTACTTTGTTAGTAGTGGGACTAAATATCCCAAAGCATTCCGTTTATTATTTTCATCATTCTCCATATCACACACAAACAAACTCAAAAAAGAAAGCCCTGTTGATGGATAAGCAGGAAGGATTCATCCCTCCCTAATTATCTCAGCCATACGGGCTCCTCTAGTTTTCTTTCCTTCCCCCCATCTTGGTCTTTTGCATATCAAATCCTCACCTAAGGGGCTGCTTCACCATTAGATTTTGAACGACCTTCTCTCACTGCATTAGTTACCTTTCTAGAGTCAGTGGTTTACAAGAGAGGAGATTTAATAGAGGACATTTATAAGTTGCAACATCACCCACAACCCAAATACAGGAAGTGCCGAATGTCCATCTAGGCACTGGAGACCCAAAAGATCCAATCAAGGGCTGGGAGCCCACAGCACTGTCCCGTGTACATCTGTGTCTGCCGATGATGGCTGAAGAAATCTATACTGGAACCAGGATAAGATGCTCACAGTGGAGATGAAGACCAGAGCTCCCCCTGTTATCGGACGGGTTCCGATATTGCTGGGTTCTTTCCCTCCTCAAGCAAAGAATTGAATGAGGGGGACAAAAAGTAGTTCTAAAGTTTTATTTAAAAGTATAGAGAAAAGAAGAAAAGGAAAGTTGAGCATAACAATAGATACAGCAAAATGGGGACCGGGCCTATAAGGCACGGCAGGGTTACCACGAGACAGACATGGTAGCAGTGGTGCTGGGGGCACAGCCATCGTCTTCCATGGGAGAGAGAAGGAGAGCTCCTTCCTGGCGGCGCGGTGGAGGCAAAAAGGGAGAGCTTGCTTCAGGTGTTGCTAGTATTTATGGAATGGAGTTCCCATGGAACCTCGCGAGAACTTCCTGCAGTCCACGTGAGGGCTGGTGCTTGAAAAATCACGCCTCAGGCTGACGTCACTTCCAGGCCACTCCCCCAGGTCACAGTCCCTTGCCAGCCAGCCTTAGCCACGCCCTAATCCTATTTCACCCCGAAGCAACAGCAGCCATCCTCAGTGACAGCAAGGCCCCGAGCTCCTTTTTCGATGAGAACAGCTGAGTCCCCTTCGGGAGAACCAGCCACAGCAGAGCTTCTCCTGGGAAACAGCCCGCCGCTATCTTCCGCTCGCGTTCTTCTTTATATTGTGTCGGCAACAATCCTCAGGTGGATCCTCTACGCCCAGAACCACACCAAGTCAGTCTACCTGGGTGTTCCTGCTCAAATTGACCACAATAACGTCCACCACACTCACCTTCTGGAAATAGCAGAACTGAAAGCTCTGAAGAGTCTAGAGCCTTGCTACTCAGTGTGAGTAGTTTCAATCCATCTCTGTTAATGACTTCTTTTATTATTTTTTAATTTTAATTTTTATTGGTACATGTTTGTAGTACATAATGATCACATTCACCGTGGGGAGTTGACACATATACATAACACATTTTAATTCTTATGTCCCCTTCCCCACCCCTCCTTCTTAACTTCCTCCCCCTCCCTCCACTTCATGGTCCCCTTCCTGTGTGCAAAAGATCTTTGTCTGTGTGTGCTATTATTTGTCTTTTATTTTGCTCTTTATTTATGCTTTGGGTTTGTCATATAAGAGAAACCATGTGATATTTAAACTTGTGTGTCTGATTTATTTCACTTAACATTGTGGCCTCAAGGTGCATTCGTTTTCCTACAAATGACTCAAGTTTATTCTGCATATTTAATTTAAAAATTGTTATTAGTCCATGTTTGCAGTGCATAATGATTCCATGTGTCGTAGGAAGTTGGTATATGTATACAACACATTTTAATCCGTCTTACTTCCCCTTCCCTCCCTTCCCCTCCCTCTAGCTCTAGATCCCCTTCCTGTTTGCAAAAGATCTATCTCCCTATTTCCTATTACCTATTTTTTATTACCCTTTTTGATTATTTATGCTTGGGGTTTGTCATATAAGAGAAACCATGAGGTATTTAAACTTGTCTGAGATAGTTAAATGTGTCTGATTTATTTCACTTAACATTATGGCCTCAAGACTAGTTCTTGATCTCTATTCTTAAACAACAGTGTCCTAAGTGTGCCAGACATGACTTTGCAGTAGCCTTTTGGATATCTCTGTGTGGCTGTCATCTAACTCTAGACTCAACAGACTTAAACCCAACACACACACAGACACGGTGATGCACTATCAATTACTGGTACACCCTCATGTGCTTCCTTTTGTTTTTCGTGTTACTGGGAATTGAATCCAGGGACTTCACACTGAGCTACATCCCCAGCCCTTTTTATTTTTTATTTTGAGACAAACTCTCACTAAATCGCTAAATTGAGGCTGGGGTGGAACTTGTGACCCTTCCGCCTCAGCCTCCCAGAGTGCTGGGATTATGGGCATGTGCCACTACACCTGGCTGTGCACTTTCTTTTCTGTATTTCATTTTTCCTTAATGAGATTGCCATTGTGGTGATCTCAAGTGAACATGGAAAGAACATTACAACTCCTCTCTCTCTTTCTCAGTACTACCTGTGATTTAATCAGCTCATAAATCTGGTCAATTAGATTCCATCAAGCCCCGGGCACAGCTCCCTTCTTCTACTCACCCTTTCCTTGTTTACATTTTCATTGTCTCTCGCCTCGCCTAATGCTGGCTCACCAGTCTCTCTGCCCTCTAAGCCGCACAAGTTCCCTCCAAATTTCACAGCTGCAGGTGACAAACTCAGTCCCCATAGCCAGAAGCTGGGCACAGCTTTGAGGTGCTCTCACGAGGTGCCATCAAGGTGTCACCCCGGGCTGCCGCCATCGGAGCCTGGCGAGGAAGATCAGCTTTCATGCTCACTCACCTGGACCCCAGGTAGGCCTGACCTTCTCACCGCCCAAGGCAGAGAGAGAGGAGAGAATGTGAGCCTCCTAGATAGAAGTTGCAGGCTTTTTATAATATAATCTTGCAGGCAACATTCCATAACTTCTGCAATATTTTTCTCTTTATGTTTTGAGACAGGGTCTCACTATGTAGTGCAGGCTGGCCTTGAACTCACTATATAGCCCAGGCTGGCCTCGAACACATGGTAATTCTCTTGCCTCAACCTCCCAAGTGCTGGAATTACAGGCATATGCCACCACTCCTGGCTATTGCTCATCTTTTCTTGTTTTTTTTTTTTAATTTTTTTTTTATAGGTATACGTTTGCAGTAAATAATGATCACATCCCCCATGGGGAGTTGGTACCTGCACACATCTCAATTCTTTTTTCATCTCTTTCCCCTCCCCTCCCTTGCCCCTGCCTCCATCTCTGGTCCTTTTCCCATTTGCAAATTGGGTTATTTATTTTTTTTTAAGCCATGAAATTTTTTGAGGGCTTTATATGTTCTGGATAGTAACTCCTTATATTTATCCTTATAGTTTGTAAATAATTTTTTTTTTTTTAGTTTGTAAATACTTTCTCCCATTCTGTAGGTTGTCTCTTCACTCTCTTGTTTACTGTGGTTCATCATCTCGTTTTTGAAAAATTTAAAACAACTTTTATTTCATTTATTTATTTTTGTTTCACTGTTTCTTAATCACGCCCTAAATGTCCCATTTTCTGTACCTACATGGGTTTTTTTTCTCCTCAGGCTGAAATGTACTTCCTTACTACTTTCTTTTCAAATTCTTCACTGAAGTCCTAGCCTTACTTGCCTACATTTTCTCTTCGATAAAGTATGGCAGCTCCCCTAAAACAGAATGCTTTATGCTGTTTGGTTGTAAATTCCTAGTGGACAGTAACCTTGTTCGTCTCTCTATCCATCAAAACAGGAAGCGCATTTTGTTGTGTCCAATATGTGTTCAACAATTGTCCAGTTAAATGATATAAAGACAGCATTTCTCCATTTTAGGCAAAACAAACACTTCGAGTTGTTTGTGCCCATGTGGTATGTCAACATGATGATCGTATTTTATTTGTTCTATAAAATCTGTCTTTCAAAGACACAATGCCAAAATTACTGTCTGGGGGACTTCCTCACAGAATCACTGGTAAAGGTTCCAAATTTTATCAACATCTTCAAGTCTCAGCCTTCTGCTGCTATGTTGGAGGGCCAAGAAAACTTCATTTACTACCATGTTGATGTAGCACAAATACCCCACAAAGTGGGAGTGACGCAGCTGTCTAGCTGAGGCAGGAAAGCCCCAGGGCAAGGAGTCATAAAATCCTTCCCCACTGCTTCGGAAATGCTTCTCGGTGACCCAACCTGTCCCTCATCACACGCTTGTGGGATCCAGCCCCCTCCCCTCGCATTCTGTACCAGCTGCCTGTGCACCCCTCGCCGACAATGCGGAAGTGCACCTGTGCGTGTCAGGGGCCAATCGTATAGAAGCTTTTAAATCTTTTCCTTAAGGGGGAATGAGGGAACTTGTGAAATGGGATGATATAAAACCTATAATAACCCTGAAGTTGCTTTGTTTGGGGCCCAGAGTCTTGGACTGTGAATTCTTCTGGGTCCGTCAATGGAAATAAA
>PVJO010034060.1:0-11462 GCA_004026905.1 Hystrix cristata | reverse complement strand
ACAATGGTCACATTCATTACATTAATTCTGTACCTATACATGATGTATCTTGGTTCTCCCCCCTCTCCCCCCCTCCCCTCTGCTCCCTCCCTCCCTATTTACAGCAGGTTCATTCATCATTTTCCATATTTTCCCTTTCCCCTCTCTTTCCCCTGTTGCCTTTCTGCTTTTCCCCTTCTTTCTTTCTAGTACTTCTCTCTTCTGCTCACTTTTGAACAATTCAACTAAACAACTTGATGTTTCTTACAAAATATGTATTTTTAGCAATTTAAAGTTTATAATAAGTGCAACTAACATTTGGTCCCATGAAAACAATTTTATCCTTGAAACATGTTAAATTTAAACGGACTCTTCAGCTAATGAATGTTTCATCTGAAGGTTTCAGTGTGGGTCATACTGTTTAAAAGCAATGTTTAAAAGTCAAACCATAAGTGACACCATTTCCAATTGCCAAAGTAGGAAATCAGGCTTATTACCTGTCAGAGGATGAGAATGGATGAAAATAAATGTGATATATATACACAATCGAGTACTATGCAGTAATAAAGAATGACGAAATCATGTCATTCACAGTAAAATGTTTGGAACTCGAAATAATCATGTTAAGCAAAGTAAGCCAGACTCAGAAAGACAAGAATCATGTTTTTCCTAATATGTGCAATCAAGAGGGAGAAAAAGGAAGAGAAGGAGGAGGAATAGGAGGAGGAGGAGGAAATGGGGGGAAGAAATGAAAACAGAAAAGGAAAGGGATCAGGGGAAGGGGAGAAAGAAGAGGAAGTATAGTTTACGGAGCACAGAAATGATCAAAGCATGTTACATACATGGATGAAAACGCAACAGTGGATCCCATTATTCTGTGCAATTAATAAAAGTCAAGGCATGAAAACACAAGTGATTTTCAAGTTGTTGTTGGAAATATTTTTAAAACTTGAGATCAGCCCATGCGGTGGCACACACCTGTAATCTCAGTATTCTGAGAGTCTGAGGCATGTGGATGGCAAGTTTGAGCCCAGCTTGTGCAATTTAGTGAGTTAGCAAGACCTGTCTCAAAATAAAAAATAAAATAAAAAAGGAGTTCTAAGCATGTAGCTTAGTGGGAATGCCCTGAGTCCGTCAAAGCTAAACCTCCCCCAAAATGGCTTGTAAACAAAATTAAAATGAAAATATGGATGTTTGCTTCCATAAAAATATTAAAATTTCTTCAGGTTAAAAGCAAGGCCTAAAGACACATTATCCTTATCTATTTATCTGTAGGTACATACCTATTGTATGTATATCATACACTCATAGGTATGTAGTTTTTGGGTGCACATATATATGTATGAATACATATAAATAGAAACATGGATCCACGCAAAATAGAAAATTAACTTTAAACTTAGAGTAATTTAAGAAAATTTAAAATTTCTATTATTTCATTCATCCATGTATGTATTTATCCTAGTATTAGGGATAGAAAATGGAATAAAGTTTCTGGAATATTTTATCAAGTTTTATTATTTATCATAAGATATAGTGATATCCATTGAACTTTAATTTGAAATAATATTTGAAAGGCCAAATTCCTGTTTAGAAAACATTTAATTAAAAAAGAAATATTCACATATATTTCACATTATTTAGTATTGGTTCACTAATTTTGAGGGGGATGTTGGGGATCAAACTTGGGGCCTTGAACTTGCTAAGCAAGCACTCTACCATTGAGCTAAATCTCCAACCCCTACTAATTTATTATTGTATGCAACCATATAAAATATATTTAAACTAATAATACAGAATTAAATAATTGAGAGTGTCAGTGGTAACTATTGGAAATATCAGTGACTCTTCTTTGTGTCTTTCTATATTTTCACTGTTTTCTCTAACTAACATGTATTTTAAAATTAAAATATACTGATTTTCTCAAAAACATGATAGTGAATAGTTTTGAGATTACTGATGTTTAAATTATAGTTTTGAGCAATTCACTTTCAAATTCTCCCTACTCATTCTGAGTAGCTGTCATCTCTCTTTCCTCCTTTCTCATCTTCAAATAAATTGTTTTCTTTTATTTAAAAAAAATTATAGAGTCTTAAGTAAACCAGAGTTGGGAACTACAAACAATAATGATTTTATAGTGGTCTTTCATTTGTTTATTTTTGTGACATTGGGGATTGAACCCAGGGCCTTTGCACTGAGCCACATTCCCAGACCTCCTTCCTTTCTTTGTCTTTGTCTTTCTTTCTTTCTTTCTTTCTTTCTTTCTTTCTTTCTTTCTTTCTTTCTTTCTTTCTTTCTTTCTTTCTTTCTTTCTTTCTTTCTTTCTTTCTTTTTCTTTCTTTCTTTCTTTCTTTCTTTCTTTCTTTCTTTCTTTCTTTCTTTCTTTTTCTTTCTTTCTTTCTTTCTTTCTTTCTTTCTTTCTTTCTTTCTTTCTTTCTTTCTTTCTTTCTTTCTTTCTTTCTTTCTTTCTGGGGTGGTGCTGGGAATTGGACTCAGGGCCTTGTGCTTGCTAGGTAAGTGTTCTACCACTTGAGCTAAATCCTGAACCCCCTCCTTTTATTTTTGAGACAAGGTCTCAAAGATGACTAAATTGCCCAGGCTGAGCTTAAAGTCAGTTTTTCACACTTGATTGCTCTTAGAAAATAGAAGATTTTACATCTCTGAAATGTTCAGTGAAAGTTCAAGAAAGAATTTTTTTGTTTTAAATGGAGTAATAAAATAACGGTTTAAAACAAAATGCTCTGAAAACACATGGAATGGACTTTTATTTTTTGTAGAAAGAAACCTCTTTTTTGCATTTTATTATCTTTTAATTTTTCATTAGTACACATTTGTTATACTTAATGATTACATTCATCGTGGGGAGTTGGTACATATACATAAAGCATCTTAATTTTTTCTATTTCCTATTCTCTTCTCTTCCCTCTTCCCCCTCTCCATCTCTTGGTCCCCTTCCTATTTGCAAAAGACTTATATCCCTGTTTCCTATGGAACCACTTCAGAACTGAGCGAACGCCTTTTTGTAAAGGATGCATGAATTAGATCGCTGTGGTACATGAAGCATGCCACAAGGGGGCAGAAGAACTATACGGTTGGTTAGAAAGAACGTACCAGCCTAGAAATCTCGCTTAGCAGTTTGATTTTACCAGTCACAGTGAGCGCTGTTAACTATCGATACTCTTAAACCGTACTATTGTAGTGCGTCTCTGCAGCTCTTTCATACCCCATATATAAAATATTCTATTGGTGAAAAGTTTTAAAAAGTGACAGAGTAGAGAGGTAGTATCAGTTATACATCCACAATACATGTCCCTCTAGCCCAGGCACTAGGGATACACATCAACATGCCTATAGTTAGGGGAGGGGTTTGTTTGTTTGTTTATTTGACGTCTTTCAGTAATACACCTCAGAAGGGTACCATGAAAGTAAATGAAATCACCTAGGATCATAAGCATAGCATGTTTGACCTATGAAAAGGCTTTAGAGATCGCCTGGCCTAAGTCTCTCTTCTTATGAATTGAGAAACTGAGGTCTTGAAAATAACATATCCAAAGGCTATGGTGTGTTTAAATCTCCTGAGCCTCACATCAATGTATTGGTAATCATCTCACCATCTCCTGGCTGAAGAATCATCTAGAAGTGTATGAATTTTGGCCTCTCTCTGTACCAGATCTTAGAGATTCCACTCTGTCTTCGCAGAGTCAATAACGTGCCATTTCTGACACGCATGTGTTTTTCTCACTAGAGAACCCAGATTCTCCAGGGGGCCTAGAGAAATCAATTGTGATCCTTCCTGAACCAACCAATCTCAGTAATGACATCTCCTCTAAGTCGGGACTGCGATAAGACTGACAGTTTCCTACTAAATGCTATTAATCAGCAAGTAATCAAGCACAGAGTGATGAAGGACCTCAGGAATATTCTGGATCAAAATTTTGCCAACCCTAGCTATAAAATGGTGAGCAGCCTTCTAGCCAGTTTCTTCTGAGGTACAGATTGGATTTGCTGCGGCAAGCTCAGCGGGACTGCTAGCAGTCAGTCATAATGTCCATTTAATCACAGTTCTTTCACTTCTTAGCTAAAAATAGCTGAAAAAGTTGGCTGTGGACAAGTGACACCCTTGTGCAGATCGTTTTGATCAGAAAAGCATTTTGAAGTAGAACACTTAGTCCTTTAATATTGAGCCTTTGCACCAGTTGTTCCACTCCAAGCTCAATATACCCTCCCTTTTCCCAACATGTAAATTCAGTTCACTGACTTTTGTTTGACTGACAGGTTTTACACTGAACAGAAATAGTGCCTTATAAATAAGGCAATATCTACAGTATGAACAGCGAGTTCATATTGTAAATATTGCCTTATTAAATCTTAAGATTTTCTTAGCATCAGTCTGGTGAGTTCCTTCTTCCTCTAGTCCCCTTACTCTTTTCTCCCTGCTAGTCACTTGTCTACTTACCTACAATGATTTTGATGATTGTGTTCCCTTCCAAATCACAGAAAGAGGCATTCACCAGATACCCAGCCTGCTGGCTCCTTGGTCTTGACTTAGCAGCTTTAGATCTGTGAATCGTAAGTTTCCACATATAAAGTATCCAGTTTGTGGTATTCTATTAGAGCAGCGTGAACGAGCTAAGACAACATGTAACTCCTGATTTTCTCGAATATCCAGGTCACTGTCTTTTTTAGTCTCTGAAGAGTCCAAGAAAAACCTTCCCATTCTTGCTTAGCCTTGCGAGGAAGGGTCTGACTGCCTCCGAGAGTTTTTGGTTCCATTCTTGTTCTTTTAGTGGTTGTGCTGAGTCATTTTTGTTTTCCTTTTTTGTTTATCTACTTGGGGGAAAGATACAAAGGGATGCTGGAATATGAGAGAGAATAATCCAGCAAATGCCATGAAGTCACCAGGGGGCTTGAGAAGCAACATTGCTGTAACTTTGTAGTTCCTTGTGTGATTTCCCCTTTCTCTTTTCCTTCCCAGCTCTCAAGCCATATGAGTAGCAGGAATTTGGCAGTTATTGGTCTCTTCTTTGCTGCACATAGTTTTATTGTGTGTTTGTATGCCAAAAACATTACATTGCCTTATTTGCATTTTGAATGTTTTACAAAAGGAAATATACTAAAAAGTTCTCTTCTTTTTACTCTTATTTATCCTCCTGATATTCAATTACATAGTTTTGATGGTATCGCTTTTTAGTTTCATTATTGTTTAACATTTCCTTTTGTGAATATCCCATAATATATTTATTCATTCCAACACTGACAGGCAGTGGGGGTATTTTCAGATTTCTGAGACTAGAAACTATGAAACAGATTTTATACCCATCTTCTTGTTCACTGGTACAAAGAGACTGGGGTAACAATTTCAAAGTAGACCTGAAAAGTCATAAATGATGAGCATATTCCATTTTTATCATAGAAAATTCTTTTTTCAAAGTGTTTTAAGCCATTGTTTGTCCTGTGTGCAACCACAAGAAGATTGAGTTGCTCAACATCTCTAGGCTTGCGGATATGAAATGATGTTCTAGTGTTTAATGTTCATTTTCATGGTGCATGAATCCCGGTAAGGCACCCCCTTCTCATACCTAAGTTTCTATTTCAAGATGGAGTTGGTGATTCTAAACTTTTGATTATCAGTATAAACTTTAGAATTGGCTTCTGAAGTGCCATAACAAAATGTGCCAATTTTGACAAGAATTCCATTGCTTTTGTAAATCAATTCAGGGGAAAACTTGCATGTTTATAATGTAGAGACTTCTAATACAGAAATGTGGTTTCATTCTCCATTTTTAATGTTTCTTTTATGACTTTCATAGAAATCATGCAATTTTTCTTAAATATTTATTTTGGGTGACATTTATTACTGGATAATTACTTATGCTTTTTTTTTTTTTTTTTTTTTTGTGGTGCCGGGGATCGAACTCAGGGCCTTGTGCTTGCAAGGCAAGCACTCTAACCACGGAGCTAAATCCCCAGCCATTACTTATGCTTTTATAACTGGTAATATTTCATTATACTTTCTAACTGCACTTTGCTGGTGAATAGATTTTTTGTTTTGGTTATGTATTCCAATACTCTGCAAAAGCACCTTATAAGTTCTAGAATTTATCTGCATATATTTTGTACTTCGTACATGAATGATTGTCATACTCAAATAAAGAGCATCATTTTTCTAATCCTAATATCTTTTTTTTTTGCTCTGTTTTGCTGACTCATATATTAAACACAGTGTTTAATAGAAGTGATAGTGGAAACCTCTTGTCACTCTATATTTTACATGGAAAGCCTTTATTACTTCACCACTAAATATGTTGCTGTGAATTTTCATCAGTGCTTTTTATCAGAGTAAAAACGATTTTTATTTTTTTGCTAAATTTTCTTTTTTTTAATGATGAGTAGAGATTGTATTTTATTGAATGTTTTGCAGTCTCTTTAATGGGAAAATATGGTATATTAATTGGCTTAATAGTGCAAAATCATCCTAAATATTACTGAGGTCAACGTGATTTTCTCGTATCATACTACTGCACTGCTAATATTTTAGTAATTGCTGTAGTTCGGATCTGGAGTGTTCCCCCAAAGTTCCATGTGACTAAGGCTTGGTTCCCAGTGAGCCATGATTAAGAGGTAATAGAAGCCTTCAGAGCCCAGGCCTGGTGGGAAGTCTTCAGGTCATTAGAGGCACATTGTTGAATTGCACTGCGATAGAGCCATGCTGTTGAATAGGATTGTGGGATCTGAGTCTTCCTCCCTCTACCCATCTCTCTCCTCCAGTGGGATACTAGGAGACAGTGGGACTATAGCCTTTTCTCTTCTTCTTTTTTTGTTTCCTGGATGTTATGCTTGGCAACCTCCTTCTGCCACAATGCTACACCTTGCCACAGACATAAAAGCAGTGCAGCCAACAAATTCTGACCTGAATCCTCCAAAATCATTTGAGCTGAAACAAATATTTTCTATGTATGTGTTGATTATGTCATGTTACTATTATAGTGATGTTCATTAATATAACACGATGTTCACTGAATCTATATTCATGAGAATATTGTGTTATAATGTTCATTATTACATAGTCCATGTCCACTTTTTGTTTTAAAGTTTTGCTAATTTCATTAAATGAGTTGACAATTTTTTCCCTAACAACTATGGGGTTTGTGTAAGATATAAACTTATTCGCTGGATCTTTGGCAGAAAGGTAGACAGAACCAAGGCTGATATACATAGAGTTTTTTTACATTGTTTGCCTAAAAGAGCCACTGACCTTTAATTGTGATGACTTACATTTTTATTTTCTGAATTTCAGTTAGTACTTTTTCAGGATCAGCAGATCCGTTTTTAAAATATCTTGTTCTTGTATCATACTTTAGATTCGTATCTTTATATCTTATTTATGTCAAATAGGTCCATTGTATGGTCTTAATATTATGTATTGCATTACCTGCATTATCAATAATATAATCCTGGCATTTCTCATGTCAGTGGACTCTCATGTTGTATTGTTTTCTTCTGGTTGGAAATTTGGATTACAAATTCATCTTCAACTTTATACTCAAGAATCTTATAATGTTCAAACTAACAGTATGGGCCTCCAAAAAGATCTCATTTGCTTCTGCATAAACCAGCTGATAACTTTTAATATTAAAATAATCAATATTAGTTATTATTATTAATTTCTCAGCATGGGTGTTTCTATGCTTTGCTGATAGTATCAGTTTAGCCTGAAAAGTCACTGAAAGTAGGCCTGTGGCTGCAAAATGTCATGTTTCTGAGTATCACAAATATCCCCTCACCTAGGCAAAGCCCAGTAGGTACTGAGATGTTTCCATTTTCTCCTTTTGCCTTTGCAAGTACAGTTTTGCTGTTCCTCTATTTCAGTTTTACAGAGTCTTAACTTGCAGTTCCAAATCATGTGGAACTTATTTAAGGATACTAAACTCCATCCGGGCATGAATGCCTCAAGAGTTCATTGCCACCAGGTTCCTCTTTGGTATTTACTTTCTGCCTTGTTACATTTGTGTAAGGTCAACCGTAAATTTAAAAGGATATAAGTTCAATTTCTGTCTGTTCTCTGCAAGTACCCTATTGTGCACATATTTGTCATCTTTCCTTTGGTGGGTACAAATACTTGGCACCTACAATTTAAGGGAGGAGAGTTTAATTTGGCTCTTGGTTCCAGAGGTGTTAGTCCATGGTAAGGAGAAGCATCACGGCAAAATCAGAAGGTAAAATAAAGATGCTTCACCTCCTGGAAACCAGAAGCAGAGAGCAAGAGAAAAGGCCACAAGGAAGTGGATAGGGAATAAATATAGTTCCTAAAGACAATCATCTATGACCCGTTTCCTCCAACTACGCATCATCTCACAAATTGTCACCACCAGTGAGTTAAATTGTTACTACCAGTGAGTTAATGTATTGATAAGGTTAGTGACTCTCCAGGAGTCTCTTAATCTGATCAAGTTCATAATCAAGATTAACATATCTTTAGGAAGTAGTCAATGAGATCATCCTGAAAGTTATTCCTCAGAAATGAAAAAATTCAATAAGGTAAAGTTGTGCTACACATCTGGAAATACCAACCTTAAAAAGGAACACTCTTAGTTGTTACTACCTCATATTTTTTTTCCCCTGAAAAAATAGAAGAACTACAATCAGTGTTAAAATTAAAGGAAAATAAGTTTAAGTGATGTCTAAAATTTTCAGAAGTTTTTTTGTGACATATAAATAAGTATATCAACAAAAAGAAAGCAGACTAATTCTACTTTATATTGAACACTATTAGGATCTGTTTATACCTTCCCCAAAGTCTTCCATTTCAATTCTTTTCTATGTATATAGGGGCTAGTTTTGAGGAACCAAAATATTAGAAAAGAAAATGTTCTAAGAATCTAAAAATTCTGTTTTAAAAGTACAACAAATATTTCTAATAAATCCTCAGTACTACTTTTAATTGAACATTTCATACATGTGTTTTATTATTTGATGTCCACAAAAATATTGTGAACGGCACTCAAAATCTTGCATCTTGGCATTTGAGAAAACTATAGAAGCAGGAAGATCTCTTTCCCTTCTCCTTGCCCTTCTGCCCATATGCAGGTCAGAGTGCTCATATAACAGGTGCTCCCTCTATAATCAGAGAAAAGGAGTATTTTTATTTCTGAAGACAAAGACACACAGAAGAACAAACCAATCTAGCTAAGTCCCTCCCCCAGTTTATTTCTGACCAATTATACTTCCCTACAATCATTCTCTTCTTCATCGAACTTGAGCATAAGAATAGACAGGATTCCCTTTCTTTAGTTCTTCATTGCTGAAGGTTTCCATGTATTTACATTGAATAAATCTGAATGCTTTTCTCTTGTTTTCTCTGTCTTTTGTTGTAAAATCCTTGGCCATGAGTCTAGCCTCATTGAGGAAATGTGTTGCCTATAGTAGTTCTTAATTACTTCTAGTTACCTACTCAATAGAAACTCATGCATCATTTTCTTACTCAGAAAGCAATTTTTTTATACCTCAAGGCACACATAGCATTTTTCAGATACCTAGAAAACATGTCAGGTACTCCAAGTTACTATTATTAGATTCCATTCTGGGAGAACAGTTACCAAAATATGGTGGTTGGTGGTGAAGAACATCTGTATTTCTCACTGACATGCAGTTCAAATTTAGAATGACAAATGCTGAACTCTCTGATGTATTATTGCTTTGGGGTAAAATTTAGATTTCCATAATTGTCATTGAGTCAATTAATACCATACCTTTTAACAGTACTGTGATCAGCATCCCTGTTATCAAATGTAGAGTGTGTATGTGAAGAAAGAAGAGGAGAACTGTAAGGCATATTGGGGACTTAGGACTGTGTATAACGTCAGGACTTCTGCTATTGTACTCTTACATGTGTTTTATCCTTTGATACCTATACAAATATTGTGAATCAAAAGAGATTTACATGTAATAGATGATGAAAACAAAACAAAATATAATCGACTTAGTTAATAGATTTTTAGGGTTTCGTTTTGTTTGCTATTCATTTTTGCTTGTTTTATGGTTCTAGAGCTAGAACACTGGGCCTTGCACATGCTAGATAAGTGCCCTACCACGGAGCTCCCTAGCCATCACGCCATAATTTTAGCTAGCTTTTTTTTTTCTCTATCTCTAACTCTGGATATGGTGTTTTATTTCCATGATGCATAGCTGCTCCTATTTCTACTAAACATTACACTCAATGCAGACATATAGTGTTTTGTACGGATGAAAAGTCCGGCGTGAGGAAGTAACCGCTTGAGCTAAAGCCGACCTGACATACAGTGTTTTGTATCAAGTATATGTAGTTTAGCTGCCACTCATGTGATACAGGAAGGGACCGGGGATGGTTGGTAATACTTTATTGTTCAGTCTCCAAATATGAAGCTAGAACTCAAGCTGGTCCTCATATAATTCAATGAGAGTCATTGAATTGGGCATTGTAGGCATTTTCTCATTGTTGAACAATGTATACTTGCCCCAAATAAATAGAACTATTATGTTAGTGTCCAAAGGTCATTGTGTTAAAATAACACAATTGAGTGGCTTAAAACAACAGAAAGCTCTTCTCTCACAGACCTGCAGTCAAGGTATAGGCAGATCAATGTCTCTTCCAAAAGATCTTGATAAGGATCCTTCTTTGCCTCTTGGAGCTTCTCATGATTCCCAGCAATCTTTCACATTTCTTGGCTTGGAGCTATTTCAGTCCCATTTCGAAATCCATCTTCACATGGCTTTCTTCTTTCTGTGTTCAGAACTCTCTCCCTTTCCTTATAAAGACATCAGTCATTAGATTTATGGTCCACTTTATATCCAGAATGATTTCTCCTCAAGATCATTAATTAGTTACATCTGCAAAGATCTCATATCTAAATAAGGTTACATTCTGATGTTCTGGGTTAACATAAATTTGCAGAGAACATTAATTAACCCACCCTGTACCAAAAATTGCAATATTAGCCATAATAAGTTCAGTACATTGTTATTTTTCACTATTATTACTACCTTAATATATCACTTTTCATTTGTGTGCATGTGAAAAGCAAAGTTATTATGAGAAGAAAGATATTTGATACGAGTGGGTTATTTTCCCCTGTTAGACTGAGAGCTGCTTGAGGATGTGAGCATAGTCTTAAAATTTACTATCTTCTTTTTTTTTCTTTTTTTTTAATTTTAAACCAAGAACATGTATTGGTACATTCTACATACAATGGTCACATTCATTACATTAATTTTGTACCTATACATGATGTATCTTGGTTCTCCCCCTTCTTCCCCCCTCCCCTCTGTACCCTCCCTCCCTATTTACAGCAGGTTCATTCATCATCTTCCATGTTTTCCCATTCCCCTCTCTCCCCTGTTGCCTTTCTGCTTTTCCCCTTCTTTCCTTCTAGTACTCCTCTCCTCTGTCCACCATCCTCCTTTTATAGAATATCTATTACACCTCTTTGTCCTTATTTACCATTATG
>PVJO010034059.1:0-11438 GCA_004026905.1 Hystrix cristata | reverse complement strand
ATACAATAATATAGCAAATAATTTGAATGATGAAAAAAGCTAGATTAAGAAAAGAAAAAAACTCAAACAAATAAAATTAGAAGTCAAAAGGGAGACATGACAAATGACATCATAAAAATGCAATGGATCACATGGCTGTGCCTGAAGTGTACTTTTCCTGTGTCCTCCATACTACTCCTTTGGGCTAATGTCTGTTTTAATATCAGTTCCTTTCTGTATCTGTTACTATGAGTTTGTAATGTAGTTTGAAATCTCTTACTGTGATACTACTGACATCACTTTTTTATATGATTCTTTGACTCTTGTGTATTTTCATATTAATTTTAAGATTATTTTTCTATTTCTTTGAAGAATGTTGTTAGTATTTTAATAGGAACTGCATTGAATCTGTAGATCACTTTTAGCGAAATGGCCCTTTTAAGAATATGAATTCTGCTAATTCATGAACATAGAAGGTCTTTCCATCTTCTACTGTCTTCTTTAATTTCTTTCTTCAGTAATCTATAATATTTATTGTAAACATTTTTAATTTACTTAGCTAAGTTTATTCCCATGTAATTTATTGTTTTTTTTTAAAGATACTGTGAATGGGATTGTTCCAAATTTCTTTCTCTGCAGGATTGTTGTTGGTTTATAGAAAATCTACCAATGTTAGTATGTGTATTTCTATCCCATCACTTTGCCATGACTTTATCAGATCTAAAAGTCTTCTGGTGGATTTTCTTTTTAGGTTCTGGGGATAGGGTCATATCATCTGCAAATAAGGATAATCTGATTTCTTCCTTTCCTATGTGTAGCCTTTTTATTTCTTTTGTTAGCTAACAACTCTGACTAAAATTTCAAGTAGTGTGTTGAACAAAATTGTCTCATTCCTGATTTTAGAGAAAAAACTTTCAGTGTTTTCCCATCCAGTATGTTTTTGTCTTATGTTCATAACATAGAGGCTTCAGTATGTTGACTTAAAATCCTTCCATGCCGGGTTTCTTCTGGGATTTTATCAGTAGGGGATTTTGCATTTTGTTGAAGGCTTTGAGATGGCTCAAAACCATGCATTGGAGAAACAGCAGCCTCTTTAAAAATGGTTCTGGAAAAACTGGATGTTCACATGTCGAAAAAAATTGATAATAGATCCTTTCTCTCGGCCTATGAAAAATAACTTAAAATAGACCAAAGAAATAGCCATAAACTTAAAATTTTAAAAATACTAGAAGAAAACATAGGGGAAAGAAAACATTAAAGACAGAAGTACAACCAATGACTCCCTACAGGACTCTGATATCTCAGGAAAGTATAACAGGGATTGCTAAGTGGTATTGCACTGAATAAATAACTTTTGTACTGCAAAGAAATCAAGTAAATTAGTGAAAAGACAAGTTAGAGAATGGGAGAGAAAATCTTTGCCAGCTACTACTCTGATAGAGGTATAGTGTCTAGAATGAAGAACACAAAAAGCCTAGCAGAAACACACACACACACACACACACACACACACACCCCAATTAATAAATGGGCAAGTGAAGCGAGCATACCCTTCTCAAAAGAGGAGCTACAAATGGGCAAGGAGAATATTTTAAAAAATGTTTACCATCTACAGTCATAAGAGAAATGGAAGTCATAATTACCTTGAGATTTCATTTCACCCCAGTTGGAATGGTTATCATTAAGAATACAAAGCTTAAATGGCGAGAACTTGGGAGAAAAATAATTGCTTTACACTGTTGGTGAGAACGTAAACTACTACAACCACTATGGAAATCACTACGGAGTTTCCTCAAGGGAAAAAAAAAAATAGAGCTACCATTCTATTTAACTATATCACTTGTCAGTATACACTCAATTAGAATCAGCATACCCTGGTCATCTTCGTATACCTGTGTCTGTTCTGTGCATTTCACAGTCACTATGATGTGAAAAAGCCTGGGGGTCTGTCCACTACTGCAAGGAAAATCCTCAGTTTTGACAAATAGGTTACCCTCATGTGCTGACACTAGGATAAAGTGAGTGTGAATATGTAGAAATTGTACAATCATTGTTACTTTTCTTCAAATCTATTATATAATTTAAAAAAAATATTTAAAATTCAAAGAGTAGACAAAGTTTTCAAAATCTGTTTTGTACTTCAAATACAAAATTACAAGAGCTGGAAATAACATTTGTAACATTGATAACTGACAAATAATTGTATATTAATTTTCAAAAGAGAAATTGAATAAGAAAGTCTGACAAACAGACGGTCTACTAACAAAACATAATGAATCTGTGAAAAATACTCAGATTCTCTGACACAGAAATGTAAATTGAAATAGATTTTATTATACAGCCATGGGGATAATAAATGAAATTATTAGTAAATGTTAATGGGAATGTGGGAGCTCTCAGATTCTCAGAATGGACAAATAAATTGTACCAATTTGAAAAGATATTTTGCACTTAATAAAATTAAAATTTCATATAATTGCTAAAAAAAAAATAGCAAACCATGCCATTTTCTCACTAGATTGTATTTAGGAAAACAGTAATTTTTCAAAGGTATTTGTTTTAACATGAAACTTGCTTTATTATGCTCATACTTTTTAAAAGCATAATTGAATCTTGACACCATAAACTTGGAGAGCTGATTCTCTAAAATAACCTTTCTACATGTACACATGAAACATTTTTTCAGAAATTGCATCAAATATATGACAATGATGAAAAATAAAAATTAGATTAACAAATTTGTTTTAAATGTAATAAAAATAGAAATAATTAAAATAAACACATAAGTAACAAAATGAATGAATCCACAAAACAAAGTAAAAACGAGCCAGTGTATTTGTATAGAGCACTTAAATTTATAAATATAACACAGAAAGCAACATCTGTATTCTACAGATTGTTACACATAATACTCAATAGTACAATTGTTTGTCGAAAAGATACACATTAAATGTTGGTTACTGATGACTTTAAATTATGGTGTAACTATAAGGAAGTAATTCATTCACATTTTAAACATTTTATTATTATTCACATTGAGAAAATAAATCAGGAAAATGTGAAATTCATTAAATGTGATGCCTCTTATCTTGGTGATTTGTCCTATCATCCTGTATGTATTTAAATGCTAAAAATGTAAAATATAAATTAGTATGTATACATGTGTATGTCTGTGAGTGAGCGTGTGATTGAGAGAGATTTAAAGTTTTAAATTAAAATTAGTATATATTTTAACACCTTCAAATTTAAAAAAAATATATATTGTAAACTGAGAATTTCTACTGCTCCCTTAAAAATCCTGATGTAAATGAAAATTTACACAGATTACTGTGTGGAGTATCTGGTTCAAACCAAACATCCTGCTGATGATAAGTGAGAAAACCTGGGTGAAATATTAACAAGATGTGTCTGAAAACATTGAGCTCTGTCCAAGGCACTGTGGAATTGCGGCACTGCCTTTCAAGAGCGAAGCGAAGCTCTGAACAAGTTTGGTATCTGGGCACCTTCAAGGCATTTTTGGCTTTTCTGTACAGTGCTTGAAAGGCTGAAATGTAGAAAAAGAATTTGAGAACTCAGGAGGAGGACAGAGAGAAAATGATTTTTGTTATCTGGAAACATGAGCTCCTTGGTAAGCACACCAGGACATGGATCAGGTGGCGGGTGAGAACATCCAAGAAGTAAAAGTAAATCGAACAGAATCACCCTTCACAAAACACGAAGCTCAGTTTTGAAACATTTTAATTCAAGGTTTATTTCAGAGATTTCTGGATTGTTTATATCCAGTTACTAGATAGAAAAAAAAATTCCAATATGGGGGACTGCAACGTCACCCAAAGACTTAAATAGTTTTAGAATTTTTCATTAAAAAACTTCACGCAAAACAATCAAATTCAAATTGGCATATGAACAGAATAGTATGAATAAAAAAAGAGAAATAAAAAGAAAGATTCACAGTGAATCTGACAATTATCACACACAAAATTTAGGATGCCCATCCTTCATCATACACTATTAGAAAAGTACATTTTTTAGAATAATTGTCAAACTAAATGAAAACTTAAAAAGAAATTTTAGAATAAAAAATACAATGAAAAAAAGCTACAGCTACATTGAAATAGCTATTTTTAGTAACTGTTTAGACAATAATGCTAAGAGAGTTGGTAAAATGGAAAATCAAGGGAAAATATACTCAATGAATCATAAAGATACAAAAATCTAGAATATACAGAGAAGTGCGAGAAGACTGAATAGAAACAGCATTTACAGAGAAAAAAATTCCACGTTGATAAACAACATCAAGCAACAGGATTTTTTTTTAAGGAAAAAAAGTATATAAAGCATATGTGGGGTCAGTTTGAAAAGTAGTCACAATATATTTTTAAAAGTTAACAATAAAGACAAATCTCAAAAGAAGGCAAAATAAAAGATATATCATGTTCGGCTGAAAAAAAAAACAACTCCTAAAGATTTCCTCAGAGAAATAACAGAAAACCCATGTAATTAGACAGATAGCTTTGAAGTGCCAAAAGAAAACAACTGCCAGTAATAAAATTGTATGGCTAGCTCAGTTATGATTATTCCCAAATGAAGAGAAATAAAGGCATTTTAGGTTAAAAAAAAGAAAAAAAAAGAAAAAAGAAATTTGAGAGATATGCCATCGGTGGAATACAATTGTTGGAAAGGAAAAAAAATGGCAATTGCTGCCTGACCTTATGATTATGTATATCAAGATTCCAACACAACATTCAACACAGTATTAGAATTAATAAATTCATATAGCAAGATTATCATATAAAAATGAGAATAAAATTGTGTACCTATATTATAGGAAACAATGAAAAGAAAATGAAATAGAAAATATTTTCTCTACAATTTAAAAACATCAAAAATTTAAGAACAATACACAGGATAATTAAGATCTTTACACAGAAATCTATATAGCCTTATTGAGAAAAGGAAAACATTAATTGAATAAAACAAATACATACTCTAAAAGACTCTATGATGAAATAATCTCCATTCTACCTAAAATAAGGATAACATTCTAATAAACATTGTTTTATGCTGTGAAATTCACTGTTCTACATGCTTTTCAAAGACTGACTAATTTGTCTAACAACACGATGACATAGTTATTATAGTTATTTCTATTTCATAATGAGAAACCTGAGACAGAAATTTCAAAATATCTTGCACACAACATGGATTTAAATTGTAAGCTAGCTAATCAATCCACACCTTTGTTTCCAGGGTCTTTTCTATTAATTCGTATATTATGTCTTCTAAAGGGAGGTGAACTATATATAAGTATATACTGTGTATCTGCAAATCTAAGAAAGAAAATGATAAAGCTGTATGTCACTGAAAGATGAGGCACTTTAATATGAAAATACTAAGATTAATGCATTCAAGCAAAAACCACCATTTCCCAAATGTTTGAGATTGCTGTTGTTGTTGTTAAGGAAAATATTAGCCTGAATTAAAAAAAAAAGAACTTCTTTATTGATTTATATTTTTGAAACCCATAAAAGAATTCTCTGTGTTATGGTTTATATCTCGAGGTCCCATCAAAGGCTCATGCACTCAGAGGTGGGACTTGTGGGAAATGACTGGAAGATAGGGGTGTGATATTCATCCCAGGACTGGTCCGCTGATGAGTTTATAGCCAGACATAATTTAGGAGGCGACTCCTAGTTGGAGAAGGTGAATCACAGGAGGCGTGGCCCAGAAGGGTAGATCGCCCTCTCTCCCCTTTTGCTCTCTTCCTGCTTTCTGCCACCATACTAAGAGCAATTCTCCCCTGCCAGGCTCCTCTGCCCTGCTGTCCTGCCTTGCAGCCTACTGACTACGGACTGAAACCTCTACAAACTGTGAGCCAAACAAACCTTTCCTTCTCTGTGTTGTGGATGTCAGGCATTGGGGTATTGTGTCTCAGCAATGGGAAAGTAGGACAATCTGTATTGAAAGACAAAAATATTTTCCATCAAATTAAATCAGACTAGATTTAACTCTTTGAATTGATTTTATACTTTAGTGATTTTTATTCCAGCAAAATTATTGATTGCTAGACAAATGGAAAGCTGTTTCACTATCTCATAGGCTATTTCTACAGCTAGCTCTATTTCAGTAGTGATTAAGAGGAAATGGAGAAAAATATACAATTAACTATTCTAAATCAAAAAACTTTCCAAGCATTACAAATGTGATTACACACTGACTTTGTAGTGATTGAACACACAAGTCTATGCCCAAGCAAACATTGAATTAAACTTGCTACTCTTAAAATATATTTGATACTCAGGGATTAGGATTTCAAAATATCTTTTGAGAGGACATAATTCAAACTATAACATGGGACACTGGAGAAATGTTTGGAATATATCTCAGATCCAGTGCGACATTTTACTTTTCCAGTACCCAAACATGAAGGTCAAATTTGCTCTGCATCCTTTTCAAAACTTACCATCTATCTTTTTGATTACAGAGAGCCTACTTTGCGTGAAATGTTATCTTATCGTTATTTTTATTTGCATTTTCCTGGTGCCTAAAATTGTTTCTGTGTTGACGTTGTAATATGTGTATTTTCAGTTGCTGTGACTTATTTAAAAATATCCTAATCCGAAGCTTTCATCATTTTAATTGGTTTGTTTTTATCATTGATTTCTACTTGTTCTTTTATGTTCTAGATAAAAATTGCTCATAAGATATAATCACAGGTGTTTTTCCTACTTTTCATTTTCACAATAGTACCATTTAAAGTACATAAATTTTTGTTTTGATGAAGTTCGTTTATCTAAAATTATTTTATCTTTTGTCACTAGTACTTTTAATGCCATACTTAGTCTTTGCCTAACCTATAGCAATTACAATTTACTTCTATATTTTCTCTAAATGTTTTATAAATTTTCTCTTACTGATGACTATGATTTTTTGACTTAACTTTTGAGTATAGTATGAAAGTAGCACCAGGCTGTAGATTGATTTGTGTTCCCTGGAAGGCTTGTTGAGTCTTAACACCCAATAATCCAGAATGTTATATTTAGGAAATAGGTTCATTGCAGATGCAGTTAGTTAAATTAAAATGAGGCCATACTGGATTAGAATTAGATCTTAATCCAATAGAATGGAGTCATTATAAAATGTAAAGCCAGGTATTGTGATGCACACCTTTAATCCCAAAACTCTGGGAGGCTGAAGCAGGAGGATGGCAAATTCCAGCTCTGCCTGGAACATAGCAAAATACCTGCCTTAATTTTTTTTTTTTTTAATTAACAAAGGACTGGGAATGTAGCCCAGTACAGAGGCATTGGCTTCATTTCAGTCCCCAGCACTGCCACAAAAAGAAAGTCAGAAGAAAAAGAGAATAATCTTAGATAAAGGTAGAGACCCAAAGGAAGGACAACAGATGATTATAGTGATACAGATTGAACTGATACCTCTGTAAAGAAAGGAGATCCAGAAACACTAAGGACAGAAGGCGGGGAAAGGCAAGAGGAAATACGGACATGCTAACATAATACCTTGCCTTCAGTGCTCTAGGCTCTGGAACTGTTAGAGAATACATTTCTTTTATTTTAAGCAGAAGAGCTTGTAGCACTTTTATTACAGTTGCATTAGGTAACTAATACAGATTTGGGGATGGCAATCTGAGATACTAGCTTAACAAATACGCAAATATGTAGAAGTAATGTTGGAACTCAATAATGGGTAGAGGCTGGAGGAATTTTGAAGCGCTTGATATCAAAAGCTTTATAAAGATTGCCAGTAGAAATATGAATGTTAATGGTGATTTCCCATAATCCTGCTCCCTCATGACATGCACAAAACTGATAAATATTGATATACAGTACATTTATGCAGTTGGAAAAATGAGAATGTGTGGAAATGTAAACAAATAAGTTGCTTCAAGATACAACAACACGGAAGCACCTAATTATAACACTAATAAACAAAAAAAAGTAAAAAACCCAATGCAAAAGAATGTATATCATGATTCCAGTAACTTGTGTTGTTTGGTGCCAATAAATTTGCAGTGAGATTTAGAAACAGAAAATTAACGAAGTTACAATAACAGTTGGACTTTATGATTAAGAGGTGAGGACCGAGAAAGGAATCCAGCGAAGTCTCTGGAATATTCTATGTCTTGATCTGGGTGTTGTGTAAGTGAGTATTGAGTTTGTGAAAATCCATCGTGATAGTTACTTACATATGCTCTGAGGAATGCTCCATTTCAACGCGAGGGGTCCACAGAAAAGAAATATGAATGAACAGACCAGCAGTATCTTTTGCCTTACTTATATGCAAAATAAGTTTAATGCAACTGTGTATCAAACTACATATTCAACAATTCCATACATTCCACGTTAATGGTACCTAACTTGGCTGTATTTCTCAGTGAGTCCGTCCTTAAACCTTTTCAGTCATGCCATGATCGTTCTCTTTTTTCCATCCTCCCTTCGTTTATATTCCATTCTTTTCCTTCCCAATGTGGGAGAGGGATTAAGTGTAATAACTTCAGTTACATTTTGAATGAGTTCACAATCTTATGTTTTAAAATACACTTTGTATTTTTTAAGTACAATTTAACACTAATGTATTTCCATTTCAACTTTGCCAACAATATTGATGATGTTTGGAAATAGCTCAATGGAGCTTTATGTTCAAAGAAAATACATTGTATTCTTGGCTTTGAATAAATTTTCTCCACTCTCTTTTCAGTGCTTCACTAATAAGGTAAAGATTCTCCTCTTTCACATATTCCTGGGTAACTTGTGTGTTTTGCTACTGAATGTATTATTTTTAACTTATAAAATATGATGCATTCTGCACTATGGTTAATTTTCTAATATTAGGTGTTTTCCATTCTGTTTTGTATATTTCAAATAATTCTGCAGTTTTCATTCTAGGAGATAATGTTTTCATACTATCTTACAGAAGACTGATCACCTATCTAAAATTTGAATAGACAAGTTTGAGCCCTGAGCCATTTTTTTTTTCAATAAAATACACAAGCTGATTGTTGTCTGCTTGAGCTACTACCATAATGCTGAAATCAGGATTAAACAAGTCACTTAAATATATCCCACCTCTACCATTGATGAGTATATCATCATTTTTTTTTTACTAAGATATTTATAAAGAAGGTAGAGGAAGATTTCAAAGGAAAGGTCAAGTTGAACTATACATCAGTAGATTTTCATTCATTAGATATCTTGAATTTTAAAGGTATTAGAACAACAAAAAAAAATCCGTAAGTTTGGGAGATTGTGTAAGCAGATTCATCAGGCAAACTTCACTTCCAAAGAAGCAGAGATAATTTGTAAAATACTTAAGTATATATTAAAATGTGAAAGTGAGTTTAAAATCTGAAAAAGGAAGAGTAATTCATCAAGAAAGTTGTAAATTTGGGTGGAGTTGAAGCTTTTGACTGTCAGAGAATCCAGCACACATAAAAATTTAGTTGAAGTAATTTAGTGCATACAAGAAGGGGGATGATAGAAGTGATTGTAACTTGGTGTATCATGGTGCTCAAATTATATTTCTAAGAATCAGTAGTGGCCTCGTTGGTAAGTTAAATTTAAAAACAGGTACTAATCTGAATTATGATTTAAAAACCAATAATCCTCTTGCTCTGCCCATAGGTTTAAACGAGGCCAAAAAACTAAGATTAGAAAGGGAAAATTATAAAAGTATGTTATGTGCATGTACAAATCTGCAAAGTGAAACTCATTAACCTCTATAACCAATATATATATTAATAAAAATGTTGGAAAAATAGAAAATTGTTAGGAAACAGGTTTGGTAAAAGAAGTAGCCAAAAGAAAAAAATAGATTTCAAAAATGACCAAAGGCAAAATTATTTAAAAATGATCTTGGCATGACTGGAAAATCAACGGGATAGAAAAATGAGCAGAAAACCAAGCCCACACATGCATGTTATCTAGTGATAAACTCAGCAACACATATTAATGCTAATACATTAATAAATACTGAATAATAATATCGGTGTACCTGGCATTACATTTTGAAAGTAGGATACATTGAACTAGTCACTTCTCAATAATTACAAACATAAATTGCAAGTGTAAGTTTTAAGTGAAATGAACAATTTGATATAAAATATATATTTTATCTGTGCATGAATTAAATATAGGAAACCATTTTGGTTTCAGGATCAAATTTGTTTTCTTTAAAAATATATGGAGAAAAGTATCAAAGGGAAAATTTAATCATTTATTCAATTAATATTTATTATGCTCCTACTAGGAAACAGACACAGAACTAATTACTTAAGAGGAAGGGTGAGAAAAATTGACCAGAGTACCTGTCATTATACTGTTACAGGAAAAGAAACAGACTATGTTAGCACACCACAGAGTAGCTTATGCATGCAAAAAAAGTTAGAAACAAATTTTATAGATTTGAAATTCATAAAATGGAGAAACCAAGTAAAATAGAATACATTCTGTTTGAGTGCAATATATATATATAATATATATAACAAGTTGCATATGTGTGTTATAAATAAAAACCTATATGAAGTAACATATGTAATATAATATGAACATAGAAACAGAGAAATGAAACATAGAAAAGAGAAGTGAGACATAATTTTTCATTATTCACTTTAGCATAAATTAAGCCTTGCCAGTATCAAAAATTCCTTTCTTCTACACCCAATGTATATAGTCACTTTGAAGAGCAATTTGCAGTATTCAGATTAAATTATATTAAATTGACTTTTGCAAAACATTTCATCTGATTAAACTAAGTGTTTGGTTAATTTTAAAATTTCCATACACTACAACTTAGAAATTCTACTTCTGAGTAATCAATCTGAGAAAATTACCCTCCACTTACAAAATATGACTTGTACAAGGAAGTTTCTTCCCCCTCCTTCGAGCGAGATTTGAGAATACTAATAATGTACATCAATATGCCAAAAATGTGATATGCTTTTAAAAACTGGTGTTATTCGGCATTTTAAAAAGATACAAAACATGTTTAAAAGCCATATGCAAAAATCAAGACAAATAGATATAGTATCCAATTTGAATAATTATTAAAAGGTTAACACACTTTCATTGAAATCATCACTTATAGTTTCGCAGCTACCTAAGTAAAATAATAAAAGAGTTATATCATTATCAAAATAATAATGTCTCTGAGGAGAGGAACTAAGGGAGTTGGAATTTATAAAAGAAGATTTTGGTACATCGATAATGTTTTAGTTCTTTACAAGGATGCTAAAAATAAACATGATCAAAAGTACGCAGTTGTTTTTCTTACATACTGGGATTTTTAAAAATATGCACATATCTATGTATCTACAGTTAAAAAGAAAGAAAGAAGGAAAGAAAAAAGCCTGCCTTGAAGGACAGTTTTGTTTACTTCAGCTTCACATTGATAGACTATTCTGTGCCCTAATTCATAAGATGAATCATGGAAAAAATACACAC
>PVJO010034058.1:0-11432 GCA_004026905.1 Hystrix cristata | reverse complement strand
ATCCTCAGGTCTATCTTTTTGCCAGTACCATGCTGTTTTTAATACTGTAGCTCTATAGTATAGTTTTATGTCGGGGACTGTGATGCCCCCAGCTTTTCCCCTGTTGCTTAGGATCGTTTTTGCTATTCTTGATCTCTTCTGGTTCCAGATGAAGTTCATGATTGTCCTTTCTATTTCTTTGAAGTATGTTAGTGGTATCTTGATTGGAATTGCATTAAATCTGTATAGCAGTTTAGGGAGTATAGCCATTTTCACGATGTTGGTTCTTCCTACCCAGGAACATGGGATGTCCTTCCATTTTTTGATATCCTTTTCAATTTCTTTTTTTAGGGTGCTGTAGTTTTCGATGTAAAGGTCTTTTACTTCTTTTGTTAGATAGATTACTAACTATTTTATTTTTTTGTGTGCAATTGTGAAAGGTATATCTTTTGTTATTTCTTTTTCGGTGGGTGTATTGTTTGTGTATAGGAATGCTATTGACTTTTGGGTGTTGAATTTTGGAGATTTTTAAAGATGAAAATTCTGCCTGAAGTGGGTGGTAAGTAGAATTGCTTGAATAAACTAGAGGTTAAATTCAGGTCAGACTTAAAGGAAGTAATCGTTCATCAGACACTGTAGAGTCCAGATGTAGAAAGTGGCAGCAGAGAATTTGTCTTTAGACTCTGTTAAGAGTAGAAGGATTAGCAAGGGAAAGGTCAGAATAGAACAATCCACAGTTAGTCAGGGAAGAGCGTGTCAAACTGGAAACCTATATACAAGGGTCCCATCAGGGATAGACAGAATTACTATGTCTTAGCTGTGTTCTTGTCACTGGAACACAGTATCTGATTGCCACTACTTGAAGGAGGAGGCTCATAGTTTGTAGAGGTTTTAGTCCATAGTCAATCAACTCCAAGCCAGGGTGGCATAGCAGAGAGGAATGGCAGAGAAACAGCTCATGGCATGGTTGACAGGATGTCAAGAGGGATCAAGGGAGGAGGGAGAGAGATACCATTTGTTATGGTTTGTGTCTAGATGTCCCCTCAAAGCTTCATGTGGTCATGGGTGGGGTGTTTTCAAAGGTGGCTGGATCTAGAGTGTGTGATTGCTATATTAGTCCACTGATTGGTTTGGCATAATTCTGCTGGGATCAAGGACGTGATAGTAGGATTAAGGGTGCTGGGAATAAGCGTGGTTGTGCTGCCCACCCTGAGGGCCGATAGCCTGGATAAAATATAAGGGACCAAAGGAGGCTTGCCTCCCCATATTTGTTTACCCCCTTGCTTACCTTGCTGCCTTCAGCCTGTCTGCCATGCCACCTTGCCTTGGATCCAGCCGATTGTGGACTGAAGCCTCTACAAACCGAGACCTAAATAAACCTTTCTTCCCTTGACTTGGGGTGTTAGGTATTTTGTCTCAGCAATGAGAAGAGTAACTAAGACACACTTCTAGGCCATGCCACCAGTGACCCGCCTTCTCCCAACATCACATTTAGCTAAAAATTCATCCATGTACTAATCCATTGATGAGTACCTTGCCCCCATGATCCAGTCACCTCCCAAAAGCTCCAGCTATGGACTATTCCAATTTTTGAATGGTCAAAATTAAGAGTAGTAAAGGCCAGAGGTGGGATGGCAGCAACAAGACTATAGGGGTGAAACAAAGAACATTTAAAAGAAAGGCACTCCTTTTCAAAAAAATTGAAGTTAAATACTTATGTTTGAAGCAGTTGAGTATGTCAGCCAGTTTCGCCAGAATATGAGTACTAATTGATGGATTGTGAACCTGACTTGCAAGTAGATTCTGGTACCTTTAGGAGAATCATTCTCTCCGTGATCTGGCCCCCGCGTTATCATTCCAAATGCCATTTTTCTTGTTATTTTATTACATTATAACCTTCAAAGGACAAAATTACATGTAAGTCATAAATCTTATTTTCCTAAAACTAAAGGAAATCTGTCTTGAATAAAACTATTGAATTCTTTCCTCTGTTTCACAGGAAACAACAGACATGCATTAGATCCAAATTTTTCTGTTACACTGATTTCACCATGAATATGCTGTTAAATAGCTTTTAATTGAACTTGAACATTAAGGAACTACAAAGGAGTGAATTCTCAGTTCACAAAAGACTAATTGCTGAGCTCTGCAGCATTTATAAACAGCAAGGTCAACGCAAAATATAAAAGGTCAGTGAAACTTGCATGGAAAGGAGCTCTGGCCTCAGGACCGCGTTAAAGCGTGGAACCTGCAGTTTTCAGCATGCCTGTGCTGCCGCTTTCTGTTCCTAGAAAAACAAGGTTATTTTGGTCCAGTTTTACTGGTTTCTCTCAGTCAGCATTTCATATATATATATGCAACCTATCACTTTTATCTTGGCAATTTATCTAAAGTAGTTTTTTGGACCAAAAATCTATATTGTCTTGATTAATGCCTGTGTTAGCTTAAACACTGATCTAGTTGCTCCTTTTTCCTGTTGTCTGATTTTGTTTTAGGATGATATCTTATCATGTTTATCAAGTTACATCAAACTCCTGGTAACATGAGGCCTTAGCCAGGAAGAGTCTGATTGTTGTAAATGATACTCCGTATGTGGTTGAAAGGAATGATACCCGACTCTTACTGCAGCATAAAAAAATTCAATATGCCTGACTAGGACCAAAAAAGCAAGAGGAATTTAGAAAGGAAATACAAAGCAGTGTCCCTTTAGATTATATGAAATAGAGAGTAAGCATTAATCTAGGTCAACTGAAAAACACCAATGGATTTTAGTCTCCCACAAGGTCAGTAACAGATAGTAGTGGGATGTGGCTGCTACCAAAAAAAAAAAAAAAAAAAAGCTAACTACATTTTAGTTTGCATATAGTACAAGCATAGGACCTTGAAAATAGAATAAAGGATTCTTTTTTAGTTCATCTAGTACTACATGTCTGGTATATACTGGTCAGTACTAGATGACAAATTTTACGAATAGCATTAGCAAAGTACCGTTTGTCCAAAAGTAGAGTAAGCAGGATGATTAAATATTTAAAACAAGTGTCAAATAGATCAAGATACTTTTAGCCTACAGTCAAAATTGAAGAAGACAGAAGGGAAAAGAATACGTTTCTGCACTTATTTGGATTGTCATGTGCAACTTCAAAGGACAAAATTAAGACCAGTGGATATAAGACAGATGAGTATTTCACAAAAACAAATTGACATAGAGCACAGTTACAGAGATGTAAATAAAATAGTTTCATAATGTCCAGGGTATCCAGGCTTTTCCCAGTTCTAGGCTTTCTTGCTTGAGGGTAGCTATGACATTTTTCTTCCATTTTACTATTCGCACATCATGTAATGTGGACAAACCCACTTTTTTGTTCTTTTTCTCTTTATTTAAGCAATTCATTAAAGCATTTAATTACTTGGAAAAAAATTATGGGCTCCTCTTAGAGAAATCCAAATTTTCTTATCAAATAGAGGAATATTTTTAATAATCTATCCTAAAAGCTGAGTTTGTAGTCAGTCGGCAAACATATATTGGCATGCTACTAAGGTGCTAATACAAATAAAGCTCAATTTCTACTCTCAATGAGAAGAGAAATCCAGTAGAAGTGACAAGTAAAGTGTTAAAATGAGTGCAGTAATTCATAATGGAAAAATGAATGAGGCTCAGCATAAGCACAATGGATTTGTCTGAAGTAGAAAGAGAATAAGAGTTCCTCAAGGAAGGAACAGTTAAGCAGAATCTTGAAGAATGAGTTAAAGTTATCTTGGTTAGAAAGGTGAGGAAAGGGCATGTTATTAGCAGAAAAAGCATTTAAGAAGAAACTGAAACTACAGAAACATGAACAAGTTTAGAAGATTTACAGGCCTGCAGGCATTTTTCTCACTGTGGGAGCAAAAATTGTATGAAGGCAGTTTTGTGAGATGTGGCCATAAAGGTTGGCAAATTGAAAAGCAAATGACAGAGAAAAAATTGCAAAATTCATTAAAGATTATTATGCTTGTATAATGAATTCTTACACATCTTTTTTTTAAAAAACCCACAGCATAAAAATAAGACAAAAGATGATTAGATAATTTCCATAAACACAAATAGATAATAAATAAAAATAAGAGAATGGATCCAATTTCACTAATAGCCACTAATATGGAAATTAAAATGAAAATCACATTATTTGTCCTTATCCAATCAACAATCGAAGAGAGTGATACTCTCACTGTTAGTGAGCATCTGTGATTTAGAACACACTTGAAATTCGCTATTGATAGGAGTATAAATTCATACAGAGTTCTGATAGACTGGAAGTATCTATTGTATTTTTAAATGTACATGTGATTTAACTCAGAAGCTCGACATCTATATAACGTATCTTAGATTTTTCTCATTGCTAAGACATCCAAATTTAATGGAGGAAAGATTTTGTTTGCTTACAATTTGTGGAGGTTTCAGTCCATATTGACTGGCTTCAAGGCAGAGCAACATGGCAAAGGGGCATCAGAGAGGAGAAATAGTTCGTGGCGTGGCAAGCAGGAAGCAACAAGCTACAGGCAGCAAGAACAGCAGTGGCCTGCCTCTCACGTTTATCCCTTTTAGTCTACCTGCCTTTTGGGCAGTTTCACCCACACCAAGAATGGGCCTTCCCATTCTCCACACCCAGAACTATGCTAAATCAATCAGTGGCCTAATTTAGTAATCACACGCCCTTAATCCCAGCATCACACACCCTAGATCCAGCCACCTCCCAAAAGCCCCATCTATAGTTGCTTGAGACCTTGCAGGGACATCTAGATGGCAAACCATAACACAACATATACATACACACACACACACACACACACACACACACACGCACATAAATGTGTGCATATATATATATATATATATATATATATATATATATATATATATATATATATATATGCCACAACGTAAATACCTACTTTCCTAATCAGGAAGAAAATGATTAGATAAATTATTGTATAGCTATACTTATAAATATTATGATACAGTTAAAAAGAAGGAGTTAGATTAATTTCATGATGGCTCTACAAAACTTATTATCAAGTTTAAATATTAAAAGGCAAGTTAAATGCAGTATATATAATACAATCTCATTTATTTTAAAAATTCATAAAATGATTAATTTTCATATCTTTATATATAAATGTACATGTCATATGAAAACATCTGAGAGGGATATATCAAACTAATAACAGTAAGGGGCTGGGATGATACGAGTGATAAAAAGGAATTTTCATTGTTCTAAATCGTTTAAATATTAATAAGAATAGTTGGTGCGTTTCAGTCTAATATAAATTGTAAGCATTATTCTTAAATCTGTGGGGAGTCTTTGAAAGGTTTTAAGCAAGGAAATCACACAAGCATATTTGCATTTTAGGACTATCTTTCTGCAAAATGAATATAAGAAGGATTAGAGGGAAATTGACCGGGCGACAGGGAAATCATTAAAAAACGAAGGCAATAATTCAGATTTAGAAATAGGGGCAGATGTAAGTAAGACTTTGTCATTGCAATGAAGGTAGGAGGAAAAAGATGATTTAAAAAGATATTTACTACTAGAACCCATAGGACACCACTTCCCAGGATAAGAATGTGATTACTTGTGGCGAGTCTAAATGAACCTCATGTTTCCAACATAGCAATTAGCTAACTGCTCCAGTCCATTTACTGAGATGAGGGACACCAAAGCTGTGTGTAGGGGAGGAAATGGGCTAATGATAAGTGTGACTCTCGGACTCTTCGAAAACTAAGGCATTTGGAGGTTTAAATAGAAGATCTATCTCAAAAGATTTTCTGTCATATCATTTTGTTCCTTGAAGAATGTGTTCAATTCATTGAAGGGGTTAGTGGCAAATGAGCTTCATCCAAATATGCAAGGTTTCCATAAAACTTCAAGAAATTTCTAAATCACATACACACACATGCACACACACTACACACAATGTTCAGTAGGTTTTCCCTTGAGTAATCCAGAGAGTAGCTATATTTGCTTGTCACGGTTATATTATCATCATGAGAGAAAAAGTATCAGTGTCATGCAATTTCCTTCCTTCTTTCCATTCTACTCACCAGCCAGCCAGACCAACTGATAGTCAGGTAGAAACTCAAAATTTTGAGAAATGTTTTCTGTCAGAATGGTCCAAGTGTACATTGACACATAAATCTTGACAGACATGCATTCTTTGTTGTCAGCAATATTTTTTGTCCCCAAATTGAACTCAAGGTTATAGAACTAAGTGGAAGAAGGATTCAATTCAGGCAGGCCACTTGTTTTTGTAAGTTAAAACCATACTTCAATATATAGATTCTGTTTTACTGTTGAGAGATTAAAATAAAATCTCATTCACATGTAAAACTCTGACATTAAAATTAGATTAGTGAGATGGGATGCTTGCCCTTAGTAATTAGAATTCATCCTTGTCAAAAGTATAAAGGGTTATAGTAAACAATGGAAGAAAACGTAAGATTCGTTCATTCATTCATTAGTTTTCAAGTGCTAAAGACACAGTGAACAAGATGAGAGGAAATTGGCCATCATGGAAATTACAGTCTAACTGTGGAATTATGATAGCACAAGAACACACTATTATGAGAGCACATTTTAAGGATTCCTGTATTAGTAGGAGAAAAGCAAAACAGACGACTGATACTTCTTCTTTTTACAGCAGTTAAAATTGATTGAAAATGAAATAATTGCAACCGTAGATTTGGAAGTAATGGAGATGGAATATAAAACTGTGAAGAAAGAAAAAAATTTTGAGTCACACTTATGCAAAAAATTAGAGAACTACAGACAAAGATGTTTCTTGCAGTAAAAACTTATTCACAGTTGAACATGAGTTTTCTTTTTAATAGTGAAGGAACACAAGTCATTGATTTATGAGAATTCTTTTCCTTCCTTTCTCTTTCTCTTTCATTCATTGAACATTTAAGCAGCAGGCATTAAACTAAGCTTTGGGCACACATTTATGAATTTAAAATTTTTCTCCAATGTGATAGAACTGACAGAAAATATGTGCCCAATTTATATGTCCGTGCCTGTTCTCTCCAAGAAGCCTGAGCCAGCAGCTCTCTGAGAGTCACTGCCTGTCAGGTGTTCTGAACCAGGATATCAGGCATTAGTGTTATGATCACTTAAGCTATTCGCTTCTCATAATAAGGAATGCAAAATATTTGCGAATGTTTTCTTTGTAAAAGTTAAGTAAGCATTTATCTACTATCACTCCGAATCCTGTCTGTTTCGTGTGTTTTCTTTACTAGAAAAGGAGGAAATAGAGTAATATCTGTACTATGGTACAATGTGACTACATTCTTTTTCATTCATTTTGCAGTGGATGACAGAGCAATTAAGGCAGGTGGTGGCGTCTTAACTGGTGATAAACTGAAATAATTGCTTGGATAGAGGTAGAAGAATAGTCTACAATAGCCAAAATGATAACCAGGAAGACTGCTTCACATTTTAAGTATGAGATAAGGTAGTAACACAGTTAATTTAAGTCATCATGAGGTAGTAAAACAGTTAATTTAGAGATGAGGAATGTTAAAAGTGGACACATCAAACTACTGTCTTAGAGTTAGAGTCCATTGTGAATGACAAAAAATCTCAAATAACATTAGCTTTAAAAAACGATTTCTCTCACACACAAAGTAGTTTCACATCATCCAAGGGAAATTAAGCTCCTGATGATAGCGCGGCTTCATAATTCTCAAAGAGCTAGTTTTCTTCTACAGGCAGAACAGCTGTCTTTAAGCACACTACCCTGAACATCTAAGCTGCATGCTACAGGAAGGAGGAAGAGAAACGCATGTTCACAGTTTTCTCCTATTAGGGACACTTAATCATATAGCCTCCTCTAGATACACAAGGAGTTGGAAAATATCTGGTCTTTATTCTGGCCAGCCATGAGCTAGCTTAAAATCAGGGACTCTAAAGCAAAGATGGAACCCGATTTTGAAAGTCCACAGTCCATCTCTGCCACCATGAGGTCAGATCATGACTAGAGATAGAGGGATTTCCTTAGGCATTAAGTATTCACTGAGTTTGTTCCCTCTGTGGGAGTCCAGTATGTGCTGCAGGGCAGATATAGTCTTTAAAATATGGTTTCAGATTGGATATTTTCTATTAGTGGAGATCATTCATAATTTATTTTCTGTAAAATATACATTATAAATCAAAGAAAACATCTGAGAGAAATAAAAACACTTCATCTAGTAAGACTAAATTTTTGAAAAGAGAATCTTTTAGATGTTTTCACTGTACAAGAGTAAAGGGGTTTTTTTTGGGGGGTTGGGGTTTTTTTCATTTTGTTTTTGTTTTGTTTTGTTTTGTTTTTGAGGCAGGGTCTTGCTATGTAGTTCAGGCTGGCCTTGAACTCGAGGTGATCCGCCTGCCTTGGCCTCCCAAGTTCTGGGATTACAGACGTGTACCACCATGCTTGGCAGTTAAAGTTTTAAACACATGCATACACACAACTTTTATCTGTATGCGACCATTTTTCTTTGATCCATATATATCATTAATCTACCTGTTCTTTATTATTTCTTGACAAGCCTATTCCACTGTATAGCACTTACCTTTGTGAGCAATTCTTTTCTATAAACAGTTTGCTAGATTATTGCTAAATCTATACTTAAATACAAACTCTCTGAGATCCTTTCCAAACTCAGAGTGTGTGATTACAGTTTAAGCAATGATATTGTCACTTTGCTGAAAATACCTGTCATATCTTTAGTCCCTGCCACTCGGTGCTGTGAGGCTGTGAGTTGAAAAACAAATTTAAATGAGGCTTTCTAATTAGGCCACACTTATATTTTTTTCAACCTTGTACCCAAGTTTCCCTGGAGTTATATGCGCCCAATTAAAGAACATTCAAATTGAGATCTGTATGCCTTTGAGTATGAATGGATAACTCTCAATAATTGAGTTTGATCCGACTGCTCATTCAGCTGAGGTGAATTAGGTCTTCCAGGGCACTAGAGTACCATTTAGTAAATTACCTTATCCAGCACACTAAATTTGCCTCACATGGGTGAACAGCTGCCTTCCAGGGAGTAGTTTCATCTTCCCAGTTCTCTGCTGGCCCAGCCTTACTGATGCCACAGGACGAGTCATGTGACACAGTATTTACCCACAGCCTGACACAACAGGGCTACACAAGATCGGTGGCAATTCAGAGAACAAGTGCCAGCATATACAGGGTAGAGCTGACTGTTTGAATGTTTTTATAAATCAAATAGAAACGAAAATGCAACACTGTTCTCTAAACTCTGAGACTGCAAAAATCGGTGATGAGTTCACCACCGTATAGTAAAATAATTTGGCCCTTTTAAAGTATCAGTAAACAAGCATTTTTTAAAAATGTTTGACACAACGATATGTACATAAAACCAGCCTATTTAAATAGCAATAAAATTGAATGTAATACTTAGAAAGCAGAAAGTTTCATTTTTCACTCGCAATTATAAATGTTTCTTTCCATTTAATTCAGTCCTATTTTCTTAGGTCTTAAAAACCTCAGACATTTATTGGCTCTTCTTTTGAAAACTAACATTCAGAGCATAAAGTAGTTTTTGTGGTGCCATAATTTGTTAAATAATGCTTTGTAAGCGGCTGGATACCCAGAGTCTTTAAGGAAATAAAAGGTGGCAAACTGCTTCCAAATGGTTTTCTTTCTACGTATATCATGACAGAGGCTGACGTTGCTCTCACACTGTCATGGTATCCAAGAAGCTGTAATCTGTCATTCCTAGCAGAGCAATTTATCAACTCACCCATATTTACATCCTAGCCAGTGTTTAAAATGTGATAAAGGCATGTATGTTAAGGGAATCAGTAATGTACGGACACAGTACAGAATCTGAAATCCTCTTAGAGCCCGCGGGAAAGAATACATTGATAGGGACATTTTCACTGGTGATACATGACCTGCTAGCTCTTGCTCCTTTACTTGTTTTGTTTAGAAAATCTTTGAGTCTCTTTTAACGATACTGTCATAGACTAGGATGTACTTAGACCCTCATTTTGAAATCAGTCTAATGGCCTTGCAAGGATAGCCTTGTGGTAAACAAAGAGTTGAAAATGCCCCAGCAAGGGGCTGGAAGATGGTGAATGGGGATATTATTTCAGGCAGTCTCAACATGTCGTTAATGTGGCTTAAGAGAAATAAAAACCAGGCTTCTCTGAATCTGTTTCCATTTTCTCCTTTATTATCAAGAATGAATGTTACCTTAGATAAGATCTGAAAGTTAAATTAATATAAGCCCCAATAGTACTAAGCGTAAAAAAGGAATAGCCTCAATAAAAATTTAAAAGTGCATTACCCTGCATAATACCTGACTCTTTTCAAGCCCATTTCACATTTACGATCTTATTTAGAAATAGAACCCAGTACACCGTTATCACTTTCTTCCAAAGCTCTATTTGATACGGAGCTGCCAACTTATACCTGGAGAATAGAGCCCAGACTGAATGCCGAGTCAGTCTCCTTCTCACGGAACCGTATCTCTAGCTCCAAGCCTCACTTTTTCTCACAAGCCAAGAATCCTAATAGCTCTAATGTCAGGATTTGGCATTTGAGAAGGGTATTTAGTACAAATCAGGCCAACATGCAGTATTCTCATTCTGTGCTAGAAGGGGTGAACGACATATTCAAATAACAATAAATCTTTTAGTATGTTTGGAGTAAAATGTGAAAGATTTTGAAGCAATTTCTATGCTATGGGTTTGTGCCCAATGTATTTCAAAGTAGGGAGTTTTGAAAATATGTCCATGAGCAATGACATAATCTGAAATGGGAGGACTCACAGGTTCCATCCAAGTGTTTATGCTGTGCATGGGTGCAGCTGGGGGCAAGGAAAGAAATTCTATGTGCTAACCTTGAGCAAAAAACGGCTGCCAGGTAAAGCAGATGTGTCTTCCCTACCGCTACACCACTAGCACTACAGTCATATTCTCAGCCCCACTCACACATCTCTGACTTCAGAGTTAAAGTCAAGTTAGGACCTTACTTATTCTCATTCTTTTGTAGCCTGCTCTCAAATTTTTTAGATTATGTATCCTGATAATTTTTGAGACCAATCAAATGTTCAGTATTGTAATTAGTAAGTCAAATTATCCTGTCATTTCTTCCAAACCAAACAGATGCCAGATGAGTATCATTCTGACCTGGAAAAGCTAACAACAATTTAAAAGGAATTTAAATCTTTCAGTCCTAAATGAGAAATGCTTGGCAAGTAGTAACACATTTATTTGTGGATAATGCTGCCAAGGGTATTATCATTATATCTATGAGTAAAACTAAAGCCAGAACATTCTCTTGCAAATTTTGTATAACAGAGAATAACAAAGTGATGTATGTGGCAATAAACAACCAGTTGGTCTGTAGAATCCTTTGAAAAGTTACAAAGAGGAAGATGCAACTTGCCTCCTGACTTCTTTATCAAG
>PVJO010034057.1:0-11426 GCA_004026905.1 Hystrix cristata | reverse complement strand
CTCAGCTCCGTGGGGCTCAACGGCTCCCTAATGACAACACTGCATGGAGGGGCCAAGCGGGAAAGGATCCTTCCCTTGTGAGATGGTAGGAAGCTCAGTCAGGTGGAAAAAACTTGAAGTCAGGAACGTCTGGCTTCCAACCCCAGCAGCCACTGTCCATCCTTGAGATTCTGGCCTGGTCTCATCATGCCGAATCTCAGTTTCTTCCACGGGACCATAAGACAACAGTATAGCAAGTAAACAGTGAGATAACATGGAGGAACTGCCTAGTAAGGGGTATAGTACAAAATAGGTGTTTGTAAATGTTAATTGAATTTAAAAATATTTTAGCAAATGTTTATTTGAACTCTCCCTTAGGATATGTACTATAGTCAAACTTTCTAAGAATTGAGATCTGTTTTAATTTCCAGGCCAGGCTTGCATGTGGATTAAATGCATAGAAATATACACTTTGGAAGATGCAAGAGACCTTAAACATCATGCACTATCCCTGCATCTCCCACCCGCCTTACCTATGAGAAAACTGACTGAGTCATATATGCAAAGTCAAATAGTTTAGGGGAAAAATGATAAGGCAAGGCTACTTATGGAGAAAGAACTTTGTTAACAAAAGAATAGTAGGTGAAGGGTGCAGCAGAGTGATTGTTATTTAAGAAAGTTCTTTTCAAGCTCTATGGTTCAGAGCCGGATTTTACAGATGGCCAGAGTTGAGATTCCTGACTTCACAACCCGGGAAAATTTACTAACTGAATTAAGTCTTGGATTTTTTCAGCTGACAAGTCGAGATAAATAGAACATCAAACTCCTAGTGCTGTCATGAAGCTCGAAGGAGATGATGTAGGTAGAGCATTTGGCATGATTTGTGCACATGGTAAGTTCCTTAAGGGCCATCTATTATCATTCTGTCTTTTTTACCCGGGATGTGGCCTTGAGGAAGTTATTCTGTCATACGCCAAGACTTATTCTTGAGGGAAATGCATTTTTACATACACCAGTAAAGGACAAGGCAAAGGAAGAGAGCTTCCTTGTATGAAGAACCTGACCTATGCTACATGCTGGGAATGCCTGGATGAAGGAGAGAATCCCAACCCCCAAGATCTCAGTTCTCCAGGGGAGGCAACTCCAGCATTGAGTCAGAAATGCCCGTACAGAGCTATGCCCAGAAGATTTAGTGATTAACTCAGGCGAAAAAAAAAAAAAAAAGGCAGCACTGAAACTAGGTCTTAGAGGAGGAACAGATGATTGGAGGGATGGTGCATGGCACAGGGAAGCAGTGCAAGCCATGAGAGAGGCATGACAGCTGGATTTAAGGGACTCGTTGGCGACAGGGCTTAGAATTTAAGGTAAAAAAGTTGGAAGTTGAGGCTGGAAAGTTGAGATGGGTTAGGAAGTGAGGGGATCCCACATGGCATACATCAAAGATACTTACTGCTGGAAGAGCAAAAAAAGAGACACCAATTAAGGAGAAGGTGGCAGCAATCAGACGGCCTTCCCATGTTTTGGGTGTCTTGTCTCCATAGCCAATGGTGGCGAGTGTGATCTGAGGAGAGAAGAATTCAGATGTGGGGCTCCCCAGGAAGGTGACATCAGGGAGAGTCCATTGAGCTCTACCTCGAAGCCTCTATACCTACTTAGGTGCTGCTCCCATTTGTAATGAGATTCCCATGAGAGAATAGTACCAAGTACTCAGCAATTTACATGGCAGCATTGAGACACAGCCTGTTTCTAAGTTAGGGTTTTCCTACCTATAGTCAATAAACAATTTCAACAATTGCAAACATACTTATGTGACTATATATTCATGTGTTTGCCCCCTGTGCTTATGGATTCCATGTCTCTGTATTTAACCAACTGCAGATAAAAGTATTTAGGGGAAAAACACAATACAGTAGCAAAACATACAACAATAAAAGTTAAATAAATACATATACCAACAATTTGCACATTTACATTGCGTTAGGTATTAGAAGTAACGTAGAGACGATTTAAGTGTACAGAAGGATATGTGTAGGTTAAGGGCAGATACAATTTTTTTTTTTTTTTTTTGGGTGGTGCCGGGGATCGAACTCAGGCCCTTGTGCTTACAAGGCAAGCACTCTAATCACTGAGCTAAATCCCCAGCCCCAAGGGCAGATACAATTTTATATACTATTTTATATCAGATATTTGAGCACTGGTGGATTTTGATACCCACGGGAGACGGGGACCTTGGAACCAATTTCCTGTGTATGTGTGAGTTTATGTATATGCATTTCTATGAATTGTGCTTGTGAGCATGTTTGTATAGATTGTACACATAGATGTGCAAATCTGTGTAAGTGTCGTTCTGGTGTGTGTAGTATATGCCACTGTGTGTTTACGTATTTACGCTACTATGCACCTGCCTGTGGAGAACAAGACACAGAGCAAGTAACATTGTGGCCTCCGAACACAACTCTCAGCCTTGAAATCTCCCAGCAAACCCTCTAGTGGCTGAGAAAACTTAAATTAGTTACTTCATTTTTCATGTCTCAGTTTCCCCATTTTTCATAAGGAGTTAGAGCTTAAAGTACATTAGTAAATGTAAAAGGCTCAGAGTTATTCTCTGGGGCAAAATTAGACTTAATAACTGACAGCTTTAATACCTTGTGAATGTGGGGCTGTGACACAGATCTGTGTAATCAGATCTGCATCATCAGATCTGCATGCATATGCATGTATCTGTGTGTTTGCGCATGTGTGGCCTGGCTGAAAACAGCTTATGGCTAATAAGGTAAGGTCCCTAAGAGACCACACAACCACACCATTGTAAGCCCTGTCTTTTTTTCGGTGGTGGTGGGGAGCTGGGGATCGAACGCAGGGCCTTGTGCTTGCTAGGCAAGCATTCTACCGCTTGAGCTAAATCTGCGACCCCAAGTCCTGTCTTTTTACAAGCACTGAGGAAAAGTCCGTTCTGGGGAAATACCTATGGTGGGAGCATCCTATCTTTAGGTTCAGAGGTAGAAAAGGCCTAAGTCTCACCTCAGACCATGGAGTGCAGTTGTCTGCCTGACGGTGCCCACACTATACCCTGTTTCTAACAGTCAGGCCTGGTAGGGCTGGCTTTGCAGATGACTCACCAGGCCCCACCAAAGGGCATCTGCATAGGTCTCAAACTCCTCTTTCATCTCCTCTCCTTGTGCGTCCACTTCTGGCACATCTTTCTCAACCAGGTAGACAAGAAATGAAGAAAGGATGAGCGTCAGGAAGCCGATGTACCAGGCGGTGATGAGTTCCTGGAAGAGTCAGCAGTGTGTGAGGGAAGTAGTCGCCAGGAAATCACTGTGCAGGTGCTGGAGCCAGAGACCCTAGAGTTAGAGTCTAGGTGCAGTGGCGAATGACACACTTTCCTACATCCTCATCTTCCACCACTATAAAATGGGATCAAGACTATGGACATTATTTCCAACACCGAGCAAGGGACAAATGGGTGGCTCTGGGAGGAGAGGAAGATTTTTTTTTTTTTTTTGTCACAACGATCTTGATATCACAGTTCAAGAAGCTTCATGGGAACATGAGAGGTTAGGAGAGACCAACCACCACATCTGAGGTAAGACTCAGGGCTAAGGTTCCCTGCAGGACTATGCCAGTGAGGATAAAGCTCTGTCTTACAGGGGAGCTGATGGCAAGACAGAGCTAGGAGACAGGGCCCAGCCCTGCCACTGATTTAGTGACCTGGGGCAAATGATCTCTTCCTCCCCAGCCTGAGTACCCTTATTTTAAAATCAAGAGACTGGACCACAAGGGACCTAAAAATGCCACAGCTATCACAGTTTTTATATTAAATGGTTCTGTATTAATATAGAATATATGTGACTCATAAAATTGTGGATTCATGGATATTATTTCATGATAAACTGTGAAAATGAGTAGATAAACAAGAGTAAGTTGATTAAAAGGAAAATACTAACAGGAAAGCAAAGATCAGCAAGCACAGACATCTCAAAAAGCCTGATGCAGACAATCTCTACTGGCCTTTCCAGCTGCTACTTTCTCTATTTCTTATTTTCCTCCAATGTCATTAGTGTGGTAGGCGAGGTGGGAAGAAAGTCAAGATTATTGGTGAACACGATCTGGAGGTGAAGCCTGCTCTTCCCGCTGAGTCGTCACAGAGAACAACCTCAGTCCTGCTGGGGTCCTTCCCGTGGCTGACCGTCTGCAGCCAGCCAGCTGCCCTCCAGGTCAAGAGACTCTCATGGGTAGTGCTGACTTCTGACCCACCCTGCAGGTGGGGCCAAATGAAGACCCCAACCCTCCTCTGACTCGTGCCACCTTCATTGTGAATTGTCTGGGATGTTTGCTCCCCTAAGTAGAGAGAAAGTTTAGCTGTAGTTCCTTTACACTTGACTATTTTCCAGTCTGGATCCCTAACACTTCCTTATTATGCTCCGTTGCTCATGGATCTGGCCTTTCTCACAATATCATATGCACACTACACTCACTGGGGTGAGCATGCTACAAGCATACAGCAAGGTTAGATCACCCCAGGAATCCAGCCAGCAACCCTCTGAGAAAGGATCTGCCCTGCAGGAGAAGAGAAGGGAAAGGTGGGTGGTTACTTCCTCCCCAGTGGCTGAGTACGAGCCTCTTGCTTTGTAGAATGCAGTTCTGGGGTATATGTTTTCCATGCCCTCTGGCCCCTAAACGCACATCAGGAGTTTCAACTGGTGCTTAGCTAAAGAAACATCCATCTGTTCACATGTGCACAGATAAGCTAACTACATTGGCTTATTAAGACAAGGCATAATGGTTTTCAGTGAGGAGTGAAAATGGGTCCCCATTCTGTGCTTTCAGTCATTTAAAATGTTATTCAAGGTAATTCTGATCCTACACAATTTGTGTTAGTAGCTTTATGGCAGAACTGGTCTCCTTCATATGCCAAGTCTCCTGGCAGTCAGGCTGGGGCTAAGGGACTGGGGTCCAGCCAGTGAGGCGAAGTGATGGCAGCACACTTCTCCTTCCTGTCCCACAAGTACATTCTGCAGGATGTCCTTGCCTCGGTGACTCAGGCCTTCTTTGGAAGACAGATGAAGCCTATGCAGCATGCAACAGGCACCGAAGGAACAAGACATCGATGTTGGTGTGCTAAGCAGCAGAGACTGCAGGGCTTACTTATTCTTGGACCACAGCCTGGACTATCCTATCAACTTTAAAAGTCTAGCCCTGTATGACATAGAGCTCCTAACGTTCATCTCTGAGTGTCCATCAGAGTCAAGCATAGAACTCAGCCCACCGCACAGTGAATAGATGAAGAAGTGACGGAACACATGCTCATTCACCAGGCCATTGGTGACTCCCTGGGGAAGAGCTTCCTCTCAGCTCTGGCAGCCAGCGACTCCCTGAGTGCTCATAACGTCCACTTTGGAGTCTAGCAAGAGCCCAGTAAAGTGAGGTCTGTGAGCAGAGAGCTCTGCTTTCTCCATCCTGGGGAAGAGGCCCCGCCTTTGTTTTGGGACTTGGCTGTAGTGTGAGTCTGTCCTTCCTCAGGAGTTTCATCACAAACACCCAAAATTTGCTGGTAACTACATGGTAAATAGCAGATGCTGGGATCTGTTTTATTCTGCGGGAAGAAGGACAAGGACCTAAACTAGCCATTTTAAAACATAATTTCCACCGGGACTGTGAATCAGATCCACGTCATGGACACAAAACTGAGGCTGAAGCCAGGAAGGTGCTGTGAGCCTGTTTTCTGATGGGCACAGCAGAAGATGAGAGGAAGAAGGAACTCTGTGAAGAAGGCTGCGGCTGATCTTGAGGCCAGACATAGCATGACGAGAGAATAAAACATTTATAGCAAAAGCTGCATTCTAAGGTAAAAGATTTCCCGGTATCTTAGGTTGTAGTTAATTTAATTTATACAGCTGTGTGCTGCATAATGCTGATGTGGTGAAGGGACCTAGTTCCATAAGACTCTATCACCTACTGATATCACAGCCTTCTTATAAGTACAAAATGTGACGTTTGCACAATGATGAAATCACTCGATGGCATATTTCTCAGAACGTATGCCCACCAATAAACAATGCAGGATTGTGTATATGCAAAATCTGTGAAGAAAAGTATATTTGGAATAATGAGTTCTCCCATTAGTGAGCTTCTAGTGCTTGCCAGACCTTTAAACCCACCTTTTCTTACATCAACAGCTGGAGGGATTCACATTTACTACTGGAGAAGTTCATTAAATTAGAATGGCATTTTTAAGTCTTAAATTGGAAAGTGGTAGCGCTGAATTCTAAGCAGAGCGTCTATATGATCCCTAAACTCTGTATGTTCTACTGTGAGATGCCACCTCCTAGGAAACATTCCCCAGCACACCCAAGCGCATCTCTGAGATATAAGAAGTGGGAGAGTGTGAGTGTGTTTGGGGCTGTCCAGTTGGAGGCAGCCTGGTCATGTTAAACTTAGAAGACAAGCTCTGAATTGCCTAAAGAGCTCGCTTCCTCATGTCCAGGTCCCCAGATGCAGAGTTGGAGACGGATTTAGGTACATGTGGTTTATTAGTAAAAGATTATCGATAGGGTGGCCATAGGGTTCCAATAAAGGGTGCCCACCATAACTGGCACAAGAAGAGACTCTCAGTGAGGGAGACAGCCTTGCCTGTAAACTCCTGAAAGACGTCTGTCCTGGGCTCCCTGCTTGTCCCTTCTCCTGCACTGGCTTCACAGGGCATTCCTGCCTGAGCCGAGACACAGACGCTTTCTGCTCCTCCTCAGGACCCAGATAAAGCAGGGTCGGAAGGCCTGGTTGGCAATGGAAAGGAAACCCGGGGGCCGAATAAATCCAGGCAAACTGGATCCAGTCACCCGGTTCCACCTCCTCAGCCACTTGGCACTCTGGAAGGAGGCTGGGCTGGGTCCACCCTACTTCCTGGTGTCTCTTGGAGAGCTGAGCACCAGGATGGCCAGGAGCAAAGCAGCGGATGTGGGCTCAGGAGCTGCACTGCGGAGTCGTGTCCTCCTGTATGACCTTGGGGGGACCTCTTTCCTCCCTCTGCATCTGATTGCCTCTCTGTGTAAAAACGGTAACAACGGTGCCTGACTCCTGGCTAAGCTTGTCCATGCCAAACACTAGGATCCAAATTGTGCTTCAGGCTTTACATAACAATAGCAACCAACTGATTTCTAAGAGCTGGCATGTTCTAAATGTTCTTCATGTATCAATTCACTTCATCCTCACACCAGCTGTAGGTGGAACTGTCATTCCCACTTAATAAATACAGGACTCATGATCCAAAGATCTAAAGTGGTTACAAAAACCATTCCCGAAGTCACACAGGTAGGGTTTAGATTCAAATCAGTCTGTGTGATGCTCAAACTTTCCCTCCCATCTCAGATTGCCTTGCAGTATGAGCTCATCTCATCCTCTCAACGTGTGGTGGTAGAGGCATCACCATCCCTACTTGGAAATGCAGAGATCAGGGGACAAAGCGGGTGAGTGACTTGGCCAAGGCAATTTGTATGAGCAGAGCTGAGAGACGGAAGCCCAGGAGTATCTGCTTTTTCTGCATCACACCTGCACAAGTCCCTCCTCCTCTTCCTGTTTTTCCTCACTGTCGTCCTTATCAGTGGCAGCAGAAGGGAGGTCACAGAAGGGCACAGATAGGTGAGAAGCCCACGTGGTTTTACAGCTTCCCGGGGCCACTTACTTTGCTGTGAGCACAGATGGCCGAGCCCAGGAGCTTCCAGGTACCGCCCCTCCTGTCCATCCGGAGCATGCGCAGGATCTGCAGGAAGCGCAGGCTTCGCAGGGAGGTGGCCAGGACATTGCCCTGGTTTCCCACAGCGACTACAGGCACAGAGGCAATCAGCACGAAGATGTCTGGGAAAGGGGAGAGAGAATAGGGAGAAGAAAGTCAGGTGAAGGCAATGGCATTGTCATAGGTGGCAGGCGAACATGTGCCAACAGGGAGCCATCGGAGGATGGCTGTGTGGAAGCTTGACATTAAGCAGGCAGGATGATGGGATTATTCCTGGGGGCTGATGAGAGAACAGGTACTCTGAATGTGACAGCCCTCCTGAAGCCACACAGTCTGATGTAGTTGAGTTAGGACTGGATACAGGCCTGCTCTTCCCCAACACTGGTTCTTGACTCCAGAGCAGTGATTTTTTCAATGCACTCTCAGACTAACTAAGGAGAGAGGGGCCAGGACTGTTCAGAGTAGGAAGGTGAAGCCTGATGCTTCAGTTTTAATGTGGGTTTCCCCAAAAAACATCACCTGAGACTGGAACTCAGGTGCAGGAAATTTACTGGGAGACGATGCCAGGAAACATAAGTGATGGAAGAAAGAGACGGAGAAGAAAAAACAAACAAAACAAGCCAAAAAAAAAAAAAACACCCCAAAACAGTAAGGAAGTATTTGTAACCAAGGTCCTGATCAGATCTTTTGAACTCTAGCACACCCCTCAACATCATTTACCTAGAATGTGGAAACTTAGGACATCGGCTCTTTCACTCATTTTGTGCTGGCTGAGGGTCACTCCTGGGGTTCACTCCCTGTAGTTTTGAGCTGCACTGGCCACTGACCTTCAGAGAAGGCCTGGGGTGGGCAGTGGAAGGATATGAGCCCACCCATGATGCGGATGCTCCTGTCAGCAAGTGACAAGGAGGTGTCCACTGCAGCCAGGACTGAAGTCTGAGGTGAGTGAAGGGATGCAACACTTCTAAAAGTGTGAGTTGGCTCCTGGAGTCAAACAGTCTAGTACAGAAGAGAGGAGACCTGATTTCTCTCTGTTCCCTTCAGTGGTATCCAAGTCTATGATGTCCCCACCGTCCTGCAGAGGTGTAACAAGTAAAAAGACCCCCATGGTTAATGAAATTTGGGAGGAGCTTGCTTAAACAGGACTTATTTGCTCCTAACAGGATTCTCAGAATCTTTAATACGCACTGTAGATTTCCATCACATGAATGAAGTATAGACTTTCCCAAGATTTTTTTTCCTCATTAAACTTTGTTTTAATGTGTCTCAAAATGCTATGACACGTTTGATCAAGTTGTCTCCACTTAAGAGTACTGATTTTAAAAATTAGTAACTTAAAACTGCCACTCACAAATGGTCCACAAAATATTCCCATGTGAATATTTTATGACGCATTGTTTCTGCTAGCCAGTCTTTCCCTGCGGAGCCTAAACGGCCCATCGAGACCAACAGCTCTGCGGTCCTCTCCACCACTGAGGAGCACGGGGGTGGCAGGTGTTGGGGGTAACACTCATTTGGCTTTCTGAGCTTGGTGCCACGCTGAAGCTCACCAGCTCCAGTAGCCTTCTTATCCACTGCTTTGATGGCACTCAGAGTAACAAACAGAAGAATGAGCCCAGGAGCACAGCGTCATCAGATTTCGGGATGCTGTGTGAGCTGTTTGACATTTCATCACAGGGCAGAGCCAGCACTGACTGGGCCTGGAGGGTTCAGGATAAGCATCTGGAAGTGAAGTCAGCTGCTTCCACTGAGGGGTCATTTTCGCCATCACAAGGAGTGTTGTCCTGATAAACATCTTCGAGAGACACATTCTTGACATCTGAGCCCGCACGGACTCCAGGAAGTGCTTTACTCAGAGTTCCCAGTGCACCTCAACAGACTTTGCTTCAGTTGTGACACTGACTGGAACAAAAGCAATGACCTTACCAGGTCTGAGGACATCAATCTTTACTGGGCTCACAGAGACAGCACCTTCCCACTGATGTTACGGACACCCCGGGGGCAGACGTGAGGGCTCATCAGCTGGACGAGTGGCGGTAGGGTATGATCCAGAGCTCCAAGCTGTGTGGTTCCGCTGGTGTCGCCATATTTGCCAGTAACGTCCCCTCCCCCGAGCCGAGGCATGTTAGCACTTGGCTGCAACATGCTGTCACCATTCCAGGAGAAACTGGCACACAGGCTACTGTGTCAGAGTTGTGGCTAATTTTCTTAACATAGGTGCTAACTTCCTTAATTATTTCCTTGTGTATCTTCTGCTGTATGGTAGCTCTGTGGAATCAATTTTGTTAACAACAGCGACGATTTGTTTCACCCCCAGTGTATAAGCTAGATGGCCATTCTCACAGGCCTGAGCATTCTGGGAGATACTGGCCTCAAGTTCGCCAACACTAGCAGCAACCAGAAGGAAAGTCCAGTCAGCCAGAGATGCGCTTGGAACTGTGTTCTTGATAAAGTCTCTGTGTCCTGGGGCATCATTGACACTTAACACTTGCTTGTCTCAGGATCCACAGGGAGATGTCGATGGCGACACCACATGCATGTTCACCTTTCAGTTTACCCAAGACCCGTGCATACTTGAAAGAGCCTTCTTCCAGCTCAGTGGCCTCTTTCTCAAATGTTTCTATGGTTCTTCTGTTGATTCCACCACATTTGCAGATGACATGGCCAATAGTGGTGGCCCTGCCCTCATCAACATGCCCAAAGATAATGATGTTGGTATGAATCTTTTCTTTTTCTCATTATGACTTTGATTTGGGGGTGTTTTTTATAGCACCCATGTTCTGGCAGCAAACTTGTAGGGGGAAAAAGCTCTCAAAAGATTTTGATCACAGAGGTAGTTTTCTCAAGGGCATTGGGGTTCTAAGAAACACACACAAAGAAGTGTTGGCACTTCTTTAGTCATTTGGCCCCCCAAGAAATTTCTGGACACATTGATGGATTGATGAGTACATGGTGCTTCCTCACACCTCCACATGTTTGTATATTGTGGTCTCTCAGCTTTGAAAACATTCTTTGCTTCACACTAGGTATGTTTACCAAAAAATTGACTTTTTTTCTAATCACCTTTTACCACCTCCAGGTGTCCCCGAGATGTACCTGATCTCTGAAGAAACCAACAGATCAGACATCTGATAAGTCTGTTTTACCTGGCAGGTTTCTTAAAGCCATTGACTTATAGTGTTTGTAGGAAAAAAAAAAAAATGACTCCAAGATGTACAGAACACTACGGCCACAGTGCTCTGTGAGGTGGCAACTCTGGCCCTGATGGACCATCCGGGTCTAAAGTGGAGGGTCTGAAGCTGCCTTGGAGGAGAAGGCTGTGATATCTGTGAACTTGATCACCATCCTTTTGTGAAAAACACAGAAAAAAGTAGCATCACCACAAGGGCCACATAATGAAGACAGTGAAATGAGCAGGCAGGAAATGCAGCAAAAGACAACAGAAAAGAAGGGTGTATGTGTGTGAAAGCAGTTTTAGAGGACATTTTGCTACTTCATCAATTTTTTTCTTCTCCCTTTTTTTACCCTCTTTCTGTATCTCCTCTCACTTTTTTTTCCTCTGTCCTCTTCTTTCCACGTCTCTTGCAAATGTATTTGTAGTAAAGCAGACTTGTTTTTCTCCTTTAGAGTGATTTGTCTGATGCTGGCTGGACAGAGTGTGCACGCTCACATGTCTGTGTTTGTCTGTCTGTCTGAGGGTTTGTGTGTGTGT
>PVJO010034056.1:0-11452 GCA_004026905.1 Hystrix cristata | reverse complement strand
ATAAAGCCCCTATCTCAATAAGGCAAGACACATTTTTTTGTTTCCCAGTGCATACAGCAGTCATATTCATACTATACTATTACTGTGCGACAGCATTACATCTAAAAATACACACGTTTTAATAAAAAATACTTCGCGGCTACAGAATCCCAGTGGTGGTCTGAGTGTGTATCGCTGGCGGAGCATCTTGCTTCTGCGGTGATAGCTGCGGGCTGCTCAGGGCGGCCCTGTGGAAGGTTGGGCTGGTGCGGCAGTTTCTCCAAATGAGGCGATGGACTCGGCAGCAGCCTTCCCAGGATTTCAGGGCCGTTACGGGCCGTGTAGTTTCAGCTTCAGACCATCTCAGGCCTTCCCCCGGAGCCGCGCGTCGCATCCCCGGACTGTCCCCCGGAGGGAGCGCGCAACCCGGGCAGGCCGCGGCTGGCTTTGCGTCTCCTCTCCCAAGTCTCTTCAGGGAGGGCGGCTGCGGCTGTCGAGAGCGGCCGACCCTTTGTCAGTAATTCCTGCTTTACCAGGCGGCAGAAGTCCAGATCGGAGGAAGCAAGCTCCGCTCTGTCCTGCAGGACCCAGATGGTAACGCACGCACGGATGCCCTCATTCTCTGCGCCGGAGCTCTGGGGTCCTGGACACCACACCTGCCGTTTCTTCTCAGGCTGGTGTCTCATTATCGGGTCTTTCTTCATAACCTGCGTCTTGTGGTGACGTCCTTACAGGTGAACGTCTTGACGGGCAAAGCGCACAAGGAAGCGTCAGAAAATCTCGACTGCTGGGATGTGGAGCAAGGCGCGGAGTCGCGCTCTGAGGCACACGGAGCAAAGCCGGCGACACGCCTTCCTTCCTTCCTCCCTCATTTCCTTCCTTCCTTCCTCCTTCTTTCCTTCCTGCTTCCTTCTTTCCTTCCCTCCCTCCCTCCCTTCCTTCCTTCCTCTCTCCTTTCTCCTTTCTCCTTCCTCCCTCCCTCCCTCCCATCTTGCCTTTCCTTCCTTCTTCACTCAGTATGTACCGGACATTATCACAGGTTCTGGGAACATACCAATGAGCTAACTAAATAATCAAACTCCCTCCCTTTATGGAGCATCCTCTTTTTGTTTTAAAACCCACCACTGTCTCTTCGGGCAATTTAGGGTAGAAATTGTGCCACATTCATCAGCAAATCCTGGTTGCAGACAATCTGTGTTAGGACTGAGTCTCGCCTGTGTGCGCTCAATATATATTCATTGAATGAAGGCCGCGTTCATCAACATTAGTTGCTGTCTACAGGAATAAAACAAATGAAAGGGATTCAAGTGGTGCCCTCTTTACGTCTGTTCCACAGTATCTGTGGCTTTCTGTTGTATTTGTTCCATGTTGTCAAAGTGTGAAGAACACCCAGCTATTCAAGGAGGCAGGTCACTGACATTAGGGAAGTTGGGTGTTATGGTTTGTGTCTAGATGTCCCCCCAAAGCCTCACGTGGTAAGAGGTAGCTGGATCTAGAGTGTGTGATCACTAAATTAGTCCACTGATTGCTTTGGCATGGTTCTGCTGGGATCAAGGTGTGATACTAGGATTAAGGGTATTAGGGTTAAGGGTGGGAGTGCTGCCCACCCTAAAGCCAGGTAGCCTGGATAAGATATAAAATACAGGTAGAAGCTGGTTAGTCCCCCGCTTGCTTGCATCCCTTGCTTACCTTGCTGCCTTCTGCCTGTCTGCCATGCCACCCTGCCTCGGACCCAGCTGACTGTGGACTGAAACCTCTACAAACCGTGAGCCAAATAAACCTTTCTTCCCCTAACTTTGGATGTTGGGTATTTTGTCCCAGCAATGAGAGAAAAGTAAGACATTGGGTAATAGGAGCTGACTTCCAGGAAGCACAAATGGGGAGGCGTGAGCCTTCTGCTGCCAGCGCAGATGTGTGAGATGGCTTCACAGAGGGGTGAGACTAAGAAGATATTTCCAAAACTAAATATATAAAAATGACAATTATTTTATTTGAAACTACATGACAGGGGAATACAAAGGCCCACAGGGCCGGTGTCTTAGGATGGAGGCCTTTGGGTGACTTAGAGATGAACAGATAACATGTCTTCGTGTCTAAACTGCTGCTGCTGCTATGTGTGTGTGTGTGTGTGTGTGTGTTTACTTCTTTTGGTGCAGTCTGCAGAAAAGGACAATCACAGTTTCGCCCACTGACTTGCACTTGTTGTCCTCTAATGGTACCCTCAAAGGGTGAGCAGTGCCAGGGTGGAGGCAAGGCCCGCACGGGATGAGAAAATCAGCCGGGCTTGCGAAACACACCCCTCATCTCCTGCCCCTCGAGACCAGATGTTTTCTGATCCCGGAGAAACTGGGCATCATGCCACCATGGAGGTGCCTGGACTGTGTTTAACAGGCGGTTTCATTTAATTATCCTCCATTTCTTGAGAGGCAATCTCATTAGACAGTGCTTATCAGTTACAGTGTGCTCTGCTTGTCATTATCCCCGTTCGGTACCAGTAGCGGCCCCAGAACAGCACAGGGTGGGGTGGGTGTGCACATGTGTGTAATATCAAAACTTCCTGCACGCTTCCTAGAAGAGACACCTTCTCAGCATAGTGAAAATAGAAAAGAAAGAGACCAAGCAGTTGGCAATTAAAACCCAGCCCCCTCATAGCAATATCATAAGCTTTTGGATTCAGAAGTCAGATCTGCAGCAAGAAGCAGCTATCCCGTGAAATCAGGTGTCGATTACTTACACTATTGACTCGCCCTCCGTTGCCTACTATCTCATAAGCCTCCATAGTTATTTGATTTTTTTTCCTGAGGAGTAATTTATTTCCTGGTGCACTGGAATATTTCTCTCTCCTACTTTCTTTCCCTACACTCCTTTCTAATAGATACAAAGCGTATGTTAAACAACCCTATCACAGCTTCCAAATCTCTCGCACTCGGGGGTCAGTGGACAATGTTTCTCTTTAGTCTGATATTTCTGGTAAATATTCTGGAAGAGGTGTGTGCCCTGTAGCATGTGCCTTCCATTTATTATCTTTCTTTCATTTTCCTCCTTCTTTATGTAGCTTTTTTCTTCCTGTCCCCACTCATCAGTAGACTACATATTTTATATGGTCTCAATCTTACAACATAATTTTTTCTTTTACATCCTTACTTAAATCACAGCTGCTTTGTTGCCTTATTCTCTAGTTAGAGATCAAAGTTCTTTGAAAAGGATATTAATTAAAGATTCTCTTCTAGCTATTAATTTTTTTTAACATGCTATGTTTTCAAGAGATAAAAGTATCTTGGTCATTTTATTGTTATTGTGGAGCAACCTCCAATAACCTTTTAGAAACAATTTCCCACCAACTTCCACTTACTCTGAGCTCTAGATATGCTACTTCTGCTCACTGCTCAAAAACCCAGACTGCTTTCTGCCTCTTCAATTTTACCTGTGTTAACCTTTCCAGTTTTCTCTGTAAAATCCAGAACATCTTCTTTCTGGCTCGTGTCAAATATTTTTCTGTCTCTTTTCTTGTTTGATCCCTTTGACAGTTCTCGGAACGTCATCTGTATCTTGTCGATAGAGCTGATCGGTTCTGTGTTAATTATGTAAACCTGTGCTACCATCGGGCCGAGCCGATGCCACATTTAGCACGACGTTTTTCCCACAGTGCTTCATGCGTGGTAAACCCTTGATATTAATTCTTGAGTCAATGTTATTTTTGAACCATTAGCATCTACCTACTTGCTTTAATAATGTTTGATGATTTCTGCAGTCTTTTAAGAACTCTCTGTATATTGTAGGCACCATATTTCTGGTTTATCATGTCAGCAAATCAGTGTATTGTTTCTTTAATACCTTCATTTAAACTGACGGGAATGAGTACCTCCCAGTGGTAGGAGTTAATTTTAATATATTTTGCCCAGAGTTTATAGTAGTTGTTGGGAGGAAGTTTGGTTTGCTAGCTATTTCCAAAACAGTTTATGGCACTATTTTTTATAATAATCACCTTCTTTGTTCTTTATATTAGGTGTGATCAGTAGTAACTTCTTTGTAGCAAACAATATTTACTCAAATAGATAAATTCTGATACTGTATAAAATCTGTGTTGTAGAAGATATTATGTAAGGAAAAAGAGATAGTATTCAAAGGAGAGGAGAACTAGATAGGGAAAAGGGGTAAAAAGAAGGCAGGTTAAAAGAAAAATAAGATGAAAGGGAAAAAATTGGAAAAATGTAAATAAACCTGTTGCAAATAGGGAAGAGTTGGAGAATGGAAGGGAGGCAGGAGAAGAGGAGGGAAAACCAAGATATATCATGTACAGGTACGAAATAACCATGTTGGTTATGATCATTATATATACAATGTACCAATACATGTTCTTGGTAAAAATAAAAAACAAAACAAAAACAACAAAAAAAACCCCCAAAAACACTATTCGTAGATTGGTTTTTAATTTCATTTGATATTTGCCTGGCTTTTGCCCACTTAAAAAAAATGTGTCTTTGGCAAATGTCCTAAATGTATTTTGATCAAATCTGCAAGGCAAAACCAACAAAATTAATAAATTCTGTAATGTCATCTTTCATTCTTTATTTATGTTTGGAGTGTTTATCCTTTACTAATAGCCCGAGCATTCAAATTTATGCTGTCTTTCTCTTTGCACATGCCTTCTATTTTTCTAATATAAACATCCAAAGCACACATGTCTGAATAATACACTATTTGCATTTAGTGGGTTTCAATATGTTATATTTTCATTTTTGTTCAATTCTATGTATTTAAATTTTCTTTATGGTTTCTTCTTTAATTCATAAGCCATTTGAAAGTATGAGTTTGGATTCTGACAGAGAATTACACATTTTAAAAATTCTCGTACGTTTTTGCTCTAGGAGCAGGCAATTTGTGTGGTATTCATTCTTTCATACTTGCTTTTGCTACCAGGGAAGTGGTCAATTGTTATAAACATTTAAGTCCACTTAGAAATTGGTATATTCTTTAATTGATGGATGCAGGAGCAAGTTCTTATGTCTAATAAATCTAACTTGCTAATTGGGTTCAAGTATCTTACATTTTCACTAATTTTTTGGCCATTTTTTCAACGAAGCTTCTATTTATCTGTTGTTTGGGATTTTTCCATTTTGATGCCGGATTTGTGCATTTTGCCCTCAGTTTATTGAAATGTCTTAGTCTGAAATTATCGTATGAATTAAGTTTGCAGTCGTATCTTCCTGGTGAATTAAGTAATTTACTTTTATGCAGTGATTTGTCCAACCTGTGCAAGCATTTTTGCTTAACATCCATTTTGTTTAATAATATTATATTATTGTGCCTTTGTCTAGAGTTGTCCGGAAGATGTTTCCACCTTCACACTTCCAACTCTTTTTGTCCTTAAATTCTTGGTAGTTCTTTTAAACAGAATAGAATGATTTTTTTCAAATTAAATCTTGCAGCATGTTTCTTTTCAATGACAGTTGTCATCTCTCTGTATTTATCGTGAGTACTCATTTATGTGGGCATATCGTAGCACCTTCCTTTTCTTTGCGTATTTCTAGCTTTCCCTTTGTTTCTTTTCCCTTCTTTCTGGGCTTTGTTTTGTCATGAATTGAGTTTTGTTTCATTGGGTGCTTCTTTTCCTGTCTCATTCCTCCCTACTCTACTAGTGTGGTCTACTAGTCCTAGAATTTGTCCTGTTGGTAGTTTTAGGGTTAGCCTGGAAATTTTTCTGTGCATACTTTAAGAGGTGCAAAAGTTAGTATTTTAGTTCCTTCCTCCATAATTCAAGGGCTTCCAAACTATGTGTTACTTTATGTTCGAGGTTTATATTGAAGTTTACACATTTCTTTACTTACCTTTCCTTCCTGGATCTCACACTGTCTTTTTGGGATAATTTTATTTTGTAGTGAAATCCATCTTTTAGGATTCTTGTACCATAAGTATCACATAAATGTACTTGTATTTCAGTTCACCTGTGGGATTTATTTTGTCCCATTTAAAAAAAATCTACCCTGAGTTCAAACCCCAGCACCCCCCCAAAAAAAATCTAAAGATTTTATGGGTACAAAGTAAAACTTAATGAGTATTTTCTCTCAGCAATTTGAAATATGTTATTTTGCTATCTTTGATTTACACCGTTGTGATTATGAAGCCTAATCTTCTTTTCCTTGAACTATCTTTTCTTGCTCACCTTTTAATATTTTCTCTTTGCTTTGGAGTTTTCTGTGATTTCAATATAATATTCTTAAGTGTGAATTTCTCTTTATTTTTCATGGTATGGATGGTGATTCATAGATCATGAATTTGTATTTTATCAGTTCTAGAGAGTGCTAAGCTACTGTCTCTCGACATAGTATGTCATCTCTATTTTCTCCTTCTTTTCTCTCTCTCTCTTCTTTCCTTCTTTTTTCTTTCTTTTTCTCTTCCTCTCTTCTTCTCTTTCTCTCTTTCTCTTTCTTTCCCTTTCTTCCTTCTTTCTTTCCTTCCTTCCTTTCTCTCTCTCTCTTTCCTTCCTTCCTTCCTTCCTTCCTTCCTTCCTTCCTTCCTTCCTTCCTTCCTTCCTTCCTTCCTTCCTTCCTTCCTTCCTCCTGACTACAGTTAAATTCATGTTAGGTCTCTTCATTTTGTGTTCCATCTCTCAATCTCTAATATTTTCTAGGTACTATATCTCCTATTCATGTTGCATTCTTTCAGTTGTATTGCTTCTGATTTTCTGTTTAACTATAGATAATATTCTCTTCAACACCATTCATTATACTTAAAAATATTAACAAATTTATGCTTTTCTTTCCCCCAAATCTTGGTTATTGTATTTTAAATCTACATTCCTATTGACATAGTCCTTTTTGACTATTCATTGTTTTTATTCTATTCTTTGTTTCTTTAAATATCTCATTCTTAGTTATTAAATGTTTTGTGCCCCCTAAAATCTAGATTTGGCAATTGTTGTTTATTAGCTATTGCTTTTTATGTCATTTTCACACATATTTGCTTTATTTAATTTTGAGCCTATCTTAGCAATTTCAAACTGCAATGACTATAGGTGCTAATTCGTATGATTCATCCAGAGGTTTGTGGTTAGCTTCCTTCCCCGTTGGGGACCTTCTGTATGGAATCTCTTTGCTTCTGTTGGTTACCCACAGTTCCCAGACTGCAGAGTCAGCTCTGTATCCTCGCCGCCGTCTTGCACATCAGTCTCAACACAGTTGACTGCTGCGCGTTTTGTGTATTTTTATCACTCAGTATGGCTGTTTCAACTCATATTTGTTAATGGTGGTTTTTTTGTTTTAGACTTTCTCTTATTTTCTGCACCTGCGGAATGCATAAATTTAAATTCTATGAAGGATCATGTTGGTTTATAGTTGGAACATCCTTCAGGGTATTTACTTTACCACACTGGTTTAGGCTTTTTTCTTTTTTCATTTTTGCTCTTTCTTATGTTATTTTAAGGATATATTTTCTTAATTGGAAATATTTGATATTTCCAATTAACAATTTTTTTCAGGTCTGATTTTGTTGTCCTTGTTTCTTCTGCCTCTTTCTCATGGCGACTTATTTCTTGTCAGATGATTTTAGATTTTAAACGTATTTTTGAGAGCTTCATTTCTGGCAGTTCTTTGAAGTCTATGATGGTAGTGTGTTTGTTTAAAGATTTATATTTGTTTAATTCAGGCACTTGAATATATTACAAATGTGGGACCACTTATAATTGAATCCTCAACTTTCATCCGTAGTGTGATCTCAAAGGCCAAGAAATGACTAGTTTGAGGTTTACTGTTGTCCGGGGAGATATTCATTCCTTTTCCATTTAGTGCCAGAGTTCAAGAAAAGCTATTTCCTTGCAAAACTCTGAGGAGTGGAAAAAGGCAATTTCTAGTTTTCCTTTTCCTGGAAATCTTGCATTTATATGAAGATCCCTGATCTACACAAGGTGGTCTTCTTCTAGACTTCACACTGTAGATCAGTGCCAAGCTTTGTCTTCTACTCTTCATGTCCATGAAAAATAAAGTCCAGGTTCAGTAGCTCAGTTTAGTGGTTTTCACTCCTTTGGTTGTTTTTGAGTATTTCTTACTTGCTAGTTCACTGACACATTAAAAGTTTTAAAGTATCTTTCGTCCAGCATTTTTAGTTGTTTACATAGGGAAGGCCAAGCACAGTATCTAGTTGCCAAAGTTCCAGAAACAGAAGTCAACCTATTCATTTGGAAAATTGGATTTTCCCCCCCAAATAGATTAAGTCAGTGTATTTAATTTAATTTACTTACTTGGTTGGTGAAGGAATTATAAAAAGAAAAAATATTCAATCAGTGTTAAATTGACAAGAAGCAATGTGAATGCTACATAATTACATTTTGATCATCTTAAAGTAATGTGCAGCTATCATTACATGTGGCAAGACCCTGAATCTGCTCGGCACAGCCCATTTCATAAGTAAAAATGGCTTGGTGTGAGAGATGTGCATAAAATGTCAAGTGGGTCGTTAAAATAGAGTCTGTCTGAAGAAGGCTGGTAACCTTCTCTGAACTCGTTACCTTTAAGCTTAGGCAGTTTACAATATCTCTCCTTGCTGAAGCTGTGGGAAGGATGGAAAGAATAACTATGTACATTTGAGTAGATACAGTGTGTGCGTGTGTGTGCGTGTGTGTGTGTGTGTGTGTGTGTGTGTGGTATATAAATACTGTGGCACCTTCTTCTTGAAGAGCAATTTGCTAAAGTTCTATTATGTGGCAGGTTTGGTTCATTCTAATTAGTTAACATTAACATGAATGTTATTTTTGTCCCCATTTTTTTTCTCAAACTAAAATCCCATTTTCAGATCTCCATTCATGAAACTACTTGAAGGAGATCTGCAGGCTCTCTGTCTACAGTTCTACCACTCTTCCTAAAGTTCATCTTATTCATGTTTTTGCACATACCATTAAAAAAATTACACTCTTAAGGTAAAACATCATCTCTATGTTGTCGAATATAATGCTTGGTTCTCAGTCTTCATCTTACTTGACTAATCTGAAGCATCAAGTAGTTTTTGCTCCCTTTGTTTTGAAACATTTTCTCAACTTTCCTTCTAATGCAATACACTTTCCATCTCTTCTACCTTATTAACTACTTTGGCCTAGTTTTCTCTGCTGGAATCAGCATCATCTTTTAACAGGCCTCCCTACTTCCAATGATCGCCTATTCTCTCAACACAGAAGCAGTACTATTTCTTAACACAGGTCAGGTCATGTCACTTCTGTGCACTGAATTCTCCAATGACTTTCCTTCTCACTGAAAGAAATGGGGCAGTGATAGTTGTCCCCAAGGCTTTGGACGGTCTAGTTCCCCTACCCCCCTAGCTTCTCCCACCGTGTGCATCTTTTCTGGCCGTCTTGGCATCTTGGCTTCTTGGCTTCCCAGAGAACAAAGGGTCTTCTCTCAGCTCCCAGTCTCTGCACTTGTTTCTCCTGCCTGGACATTGTTCCCCACATTTCTCGTGCTGTTAACTTCCTTGTCATCTTTAGGTCTTGGCTCAAAATGCTTTTTCTTTTTTTCTCCAACGAAGCATCCACTAAGCACCTTATTTAAAACTGTGGCCTACACTCTTTTTATTGCCCTGTTAACTCATTTCTCTCCTTAGCATGATATTATATATCATTTACTAATATCTACTGGATATCCTGTCTCTCGTCACTAAAATAAAAGTTCCAGCAGAGCATGGGCTTTTATGTGCTTTGTTAAGTGCTGCATCTTCAGCGTACAACATGTAGAATTCACTCAATAAGCATATGTTGAATAATCAGCTCTCTGACTTCTTAAATCACATTTCCCTTATATCTTAGGCCTCTGCAGATATTTTTACTGAGAAGGCTTTTTCCACATCTTCCTGGTGTTTTTCCCATCTCAGGTCCCCTCCTGTAGAGAGCCTTTCCCGGGCCCTGCAGTCTAGGTCAGACAAGTCCTCTGCAGAGTAGAAGCTGGTCTTTTCCTTCACACATTTACACGTCAGACCTCCCCATTGCCTTATGGTCTCTAAGCTGAGCTCTGATCTGCAGTGTAAACTCTATGCTCAGGCGCCCTACACTGAACAGGCTGTGGCTCTTCATATTTAAAGGAAGCCTTTAGACTTTAAAACTGTTCTTCATGATAGCCCAGCTGGAATATTATATTGTTTTCACAGCTTTCATCACTTCTCTACATTTACAAAATCCTTCCAGATGTTTCTCTTGACTTTTTCATTTGGCTTACATCTACTTTCTCCTTGTGGAAACTATGGAGAAAGCCATAAATAGTGGAGGGATTGAGGAGGTAGGGAAGATAATTATCCTGCTGGACAAGGGTGTCAGGGGAGCCATCAGAGGACAGTGACGGGAGGACTAGGGCTCTGTCCTGGGACATCGACTCCAGGCCCGAAGGCAGGTGTGCTGAGTGAGGTCAGCACCGAGGAAGCAGGGGCTGACCCTGCTCCTGGAGCACTGTGCGGCACGAAGAAGAGGGAGACAGGATAGGGGAAGAGGAGGGACCTTTCAAGGAGTACAGAAAACACAAGAGAATTCTTACTGCTGTGAAGTGCCTAGTATGGAAAAAGGTGGGCATGTGGCTAGCAGAAGGTGGGCGAAGAAGCAGCATAAACACTCTGGCGCAGGCTCCCGGGGAGGCTGGAGCCCAGCGTTTTGCACTCAAGCGTGAGGCAGGATGAGATTGTCCTCAGGCTCCACCAGGAAATGTGTGCAAGAGTCATCAAAGCAGTTTCTCTAAGCATCATGGTTTCAGGATAACAAGACTGAAATGTAGTAAGGACTCTAGCAAATATGAGTACAAATGTCAAAGCAGGAATAATAAAATGAGTTCAGCACAGGAAACATGTGGTTCAACTGTTTCAGCTTCACTAGGTACACTGCATCTTCTTTATAACAAGTATATTTAATCTCTCTAATATACTGTGATGAAATATATTACTTTTATATAGTCTTATAAAATCAGTGTAAATCATAACAAATATCACAAATATGAAAGAGAAATATAAAAAAGTAAACTGTAAAGAAGTAATGTGTTTTAGTATATATGCTGTTTGGAAAAACTACATTAAAATATCAAACTTGTTCCCCTAAATTTCCAACTCATGCCTCCTTCTGTGACAATGACTGGGCTGGTATATTCGCCTGGTCTAATAATGACTTACAGACAAGTTTTTAAATAACTGGGCTGGATAGATCTTCAAGACATTTGCTTTTCAGTTGTTTGAAATCAGAAAGATGGAAGGAGATAGGATGAAAGAAAAGTAGGAAAGAAATGTGTATACAAGTGTGAGAAATCCCTCTTTTTTCCTCCTGACCCAGTGATTTCTGCATAGTAAACACTTTGCTAACTATATTTATGCTGGCTTTGGCCTTGTCGGAAGAGCCCCAGGGCATAGGAATCTTATAATCATCATTTAATAACTGAGGGACCTTAAGACTAGAGCTGTGAATTAACTTTATTTGTGATGCGAGAGGGGAGATGGGCTTCAGAGCTAGGTCGCTCCC
>PVJO010034055.1:0-11436 GCA_004026905.1 Hystrix cristata | reverse complement strand
ATTCTTTGTATTGTTTCCTGTGCAGTCTGGGTTCTGTTCATAAATTTTTTTCCTACCCCTATGTCTTCAAGGGTTCTTCCTATTCTATTCTCCAGTAAATTTAATGTTTCTGTTTTAATGTTTAGATCTTTGATCCACTTTGATTTGAGTTTAGTACATGGTGAGAGACATATATCTAGTTTTAATTTTCGACATGTGGGAATCTAACCACTTCTTAATGGTTACACCTGTAAACACCAGTGTCACAATAAATGTCTACTCTCTTAAAATGTGCACATAAGATTTTGGGATTAAATGCCTGCATGAATTCTGGGGGACAAAACAGAGCAATACGTATTTAAAAACCCAATTACAGTTCATAGTTATTTCCTTTTTATCTAGATTTAAGAAACAGCCTTTTGTGTTTTCTTGTGTTCTATGTTTGCTCCTAACCCAGAAGGAAATGCTTATGTTTTTCCTTAGGAAACATTTTCATCATGTTTTTTCCTTAGGGATGAAGTGCTGTTAAGTGAGTACTCTGAAATAATTTTTTTTTTCCTTTTTCTTTTTAAGATGGTTCAGGAATGATGGGAGTACAGCCTGCAGCTTATGTTAGTGCTCCTGTCACCCACCAACTAGCTCAACCTATCATGTAAGTCATTACTTAAAAGAGTAATTTCTTTATTCTCTTTAACCTAATTTTAAAAGCTGGGGAAAAAGTGTATATAATATAAATTTTCTGTCTTAACCAGTGTGCTGTCCCAGGGGTATTTAATACATTCATTATGCACCCCTCTCTAGAACTCTTTCATCTTGTAAACTGAAACTCTGTACCCACTGAATAGTAATGGGTCTTTACCTCACACTTCGACAGCTGCCATTCTGTTCTGTCTCTGATTGCGACTACTCCAAATACCTCATGTGAATAGAATCATGCAATATTTGTGTTTTCCTAACTGCCTTATTTCACTTAACATAATGTCCTTAATTTTCATCTATATTATAGCATGTGTCACATTTCCTGGATAATAGTTCATTGAATATACCAGAAGTTTTTCTTATTCATTTGTGCATTGATAGACACTAGGATTACTTCCATGTGTTTTCTTTTCTTCCATGTTTTAACTGTTGTGAGTAATGCTATTAGTATGAGTGTACAAATCTCTCTTCAAGACCTATTTACAGTTCTTTTGGGTATATACTGTACTCAGAAATGAAATTTCTTGGTCCTACAATAATTCTGTGTCCCCCTGGCCCCCTTGGAGATTGAACACAAGGAGCACTGAGCTATGTCTCCATCCCATTTTATTTTTTTAAAACTTAAGGAGTTGGGGCTTTAGCTCAGTGGTAGAGCAGTTGCCCAGCAAGTACAAGGCCCTGAGTTCAATCCCCAGCACCAACCCCTGCCCCACAAAAAACAAAACAAAACAAAACCAAACAAAACAAAAACCAAACCTTAAGGCAGGGTCTTGCTAAGCTGCTCATGTTGGCCTTGAACTTGTGATCCTCCTACCTCAGCCTTCCAAATAACAGGGATTACAGGCATGTACCACCCTGCCCTGCATCTTTAAAAAAATATTTTGAGGAACTGGCATACAGTTTTACACTTTGGCTGTACCATTTTATATTTCCATCACCAGGTCACAGGGATTCCAATTTCATTACATACTTGCCAAAACTTCTTACTTTCTGTTTTTTAGTACCAACTATCCTAAGGGATGTGAGGTAGTATTTTACTGTACTTTTGAGTTGTGATTCCCTGATAAATGATATTCAGCATCTTTTCATTTGCTTATTGGCTGTTTGTCTATTTCCTTTGGAGAAATGTCTATTCAAGTCCTTTGACAACATTTACGTTGTTTAATATATGTATGTGTGTATGTACTTTTGGCTTTTTTGAGGCAAGGTTTTGCTATGTAGTTCAGGCTGGCCTTGAATTTGTAGCAGTTCTCCTGCCTCAGCCTCCCAAGTGCTGGGATGACAGGTGTGTGCCACCATGCCTGACTAAGTTGTTTATTTTTATGTTGTAGCTTTTTATTGTATGTTCTGGATATGAATACTATATTACATACATAATTAGCAAATATTTTTCCCAGTCTTTGGATTGCTTTTTGACTCCATTGATGATTTTTTTTTTTTTTTTTTTTTTTGGTGGTGGGGATTGAACTCAGGGCCTTGTGCTTGCAAGGCAAGCACTCTAACCACTGAGCTAAATCCTCAACCCCATACTGTCTTTTAATACACAGAAATTATAAATTTTTTATGATGTGCAATTTGTGTGTTTTTATTGGTGCCTGTGCCTTTGTCATATCCAGTGTTGTAAGCTTCTGCCCTACATTTTATTCTAAATATGTTAAAATTTTAGGTCTTACATTTAATTCCTTTCCCATTTTCAGGCTTTTGTTTATGGTGTTAGGTGAAAGTTCAGCTTCATTCTTTTGTATGTGGTTATCCAGTTTTCCCAGCACCATTTGTTCTTTCTTCATTGTGAAAAATCATTTGTTCATATGCGTGAGGGTTATTTCTGGGCCCTCTGGCATTTCCTTGGTCTATATGTCTGCCTTTATTCCAGTACAGCATTGTTTCGATTACTGTAGCTTTGTTTTTGTTTTTTGGAGAAAGTGTCTCTGTAGTTTAGGTTGGCCTTGAATTTGAGGCTATCCTCCTGCCTCTACCTATGGAGTGCTTGGATTATGGGCATGTACCACCATTCCTGGCCAATTACAATAGTTTTGAAAGTTTTCAAATCAAGAAATGTGAATCCTTCAGCTTTTTCTTTTACACTGGCTATTTGGGGGTCCCTTGAGACACCATATGAATTTTAGGATGGGCTTTTTTATTTCTATGAGGAATGGTCCTTGGGAGTTTGATAGTGATTGCTTTGAATCTGTAGATTGCTTTGGATAATACTGACATTTTAAAATTTTCCAATCCATTAATATTAGATGTGTTTCCTTTTATTTATGTCTTCTTTAATTTGTTTCCTTGGTGTTTTATAGTTTTCATTCTATGGGTCTTTACTGCTTTAGTTAATTCCTAAGTATTTTTTTGTTATTATAAGTGGAATTACTCTCATAATATTCTTTTCATATTGTTCATTGTTAGTATATAGAAATGCAACTGATTTTTGTGTATTGACTTGTAATATTTACTTTTGCTGAATTCATTTGTTACAATTTTGGGGATTTTTTTTTTTTTGGTGGAGGAGAAAATCTTTAGTGTTTTCTGCTTAAGTTACCTGTGAACTGAGATAATTTTACTTCTTTCCAGTTTGGGTGCCTTGTATTTTCTTTTCTTGCATAATTACTCTGGCTAGAAATTTCAGTACTATGTAGAACAGAAGTAGCAAAACTAGCTGAGCATGGTGGCACACGCTTGTAAGCCCAACACTTGGGAAGCTAGAGCAGGCAGCTGCCAATTTGAGGCCAGCCCGGGCTACGTAATTAGTTCAAGGTCAGCCTGAACGTTATAGCAAGACCCCATCTCAAAACAACAACAAAAAAATGAACAACAAACCAAAAAAAATTAGCAAAAGTATGCAGTTTTGCCTTTTTCCTGACTTTAATAGCCTGAACAGTAGAAGCAACCTATATTCTTCTAGCTTTTTTTGTGCACACACAATTTGTCTTGTTTTCCATATGCTTTAGTATTTTAAAACAGTTTAATCTTTGTGTCATTTAGGAGGATGGTACAGATTTGATTAGATTTTAGTCTTTAATAAGTGTGGTTAGGGTATTTTTCTAGGATAATGAGGTAATGACTAAATGCTTATGAACACAAGGTATAACTTAATAAAATAATTGAGGAAAAAATAGAAAAAGGATGAACTATAACAAAATTGTTTCAGTACCTGTCTGATCATTTTCAGTTTTGGAGATAGAATAAGTTAATGGTTGCTTAATTTAAAAAAAGAGGAACATCCATTTACACACAAATGACTCTAGTTTATTCTTCTTTATGGCGGTGTAGTACTCCATCGTGTAGAAAAGCCACATCTTCTTTAGCCATTCATCAGTTGTTGGGCATTTAGGTTGTTTCCAAGACTTAGCTATTACACACTGTGCTGCTATGAACATGGTTGAGCATACATCACTGTGATATGATGATTTTAATTCTTTTGGGAAGATACCAAGCAGAGGAATAGCTGGGTCAAATGGAACCTCTAGTTGTAGTTTTCTGAGGAATCTCCACACTGATTTCCACAGTGGTTGGACCAGTCTACATTCCCACCAACAGTGGGTGAGGGTTCCCTTTTCCCTGCAGCCCCTCCAGCACTTGTTATTGTTTGATTTCTTGATAATAGCTATTCTTTCTGGAGTGAGATGGTATCTTAGTGTTGTTTTGATCTGCATCTCTTGAATGACCAATGATGTTGAACATTTTTTCATATATACTATTTAGTGAAATAAATCCGACAAGTGTAAATAAGGACAAAGGGGTACAATAGATATTATGTTAAAAAAAAAAGAGATAGTATTCAAAAGAGAGGAGAACTAGATAGGGAAAAGGGGGATAAAGAAGAAGGTTAAAAGAAAGATGAAAGGGGAAAAAATGGAAAAGTGTAAATAAACTTGTTGCAAATAGAGAGGGGTGGGTGAATGGAAGGGAGGGGAGGGGAACGGGGGAAAGCCAAGATACATCATGTACAGGTACAAAATAACCATGTTGATTATGATCATTATGTATATAATGTACCAATACATGTTCTTGGTAAAAATAAAAAAAATTTAAAAAAAAAGGAGGAAAAAGAAGCATAGAAAGGTTTAGTGTATCTGCTCTTTTTTTTTGTATGTGTGTGTAGTGGGGACTGAACTCGGGTTCTACACTGAGCTATACATCCTTAGCTCTTTTCTGTTTTTTTTTTTTTTTTTTTTGAGACGGGGTCTTGCTAAGACTAAGTCATTAAGTTAACAAACATGTCACTGGGTCATTGCTTTAGTGATATTGGAAAGTAAAGTAAAGCAGCAGTATGAATTTTCAGGCAAAAGCTTTAATTAAAAGGTAAGCGAATATAAAGTGGAACGCAGCTCTGACAAAGCCCAAGCCAGTCCCCTAACAGAGGAAAATAAGGTGGATTAGGAAAAAGACTTCAGCTTGAGAATTGGAAGGGAGCACAGGTCAGAAGACGTGGGTCAGACTGACCCATTCACAAAAGGGCAAGTACCAGTTTTATGGGATACAGTGATGTGCTGGCGCCTGGTCAGTTATTATCTCAGTCATAGTTTCGTAGCCCTGGGGGAGGCCTCATTACTTGCGGGGTACATTGGTTCCCATGAAATGACTTCCTCTGTTTTTGGCAATTTCAGTCATGTGAGGCTCTGCTTTTCCTGAGATGTGGGTGATTACAGGCTTAAAATGATGACTGGAGACTTTTAGGTGTTGCTCCAAGGGTGGGGTGTGAGGGTGGGAGGTGGTTCTGAGAATGGATGTTATAAAAGCTAGTAATTGGATGTCTCTGCAAATACTGAAAATTAGTTACTCTTATTTTGATACCTTCTAGTCTTGAAGGGAGATGAGAGATTAGGTAACTTTTGAGCTAATAAACCTTGTTTTGCCAACTTTTCCTGAATGATTAACCTACCTGTATTCAAAGTTTTAAGGTAATAAAGGATACAAAAATGAAGGTCAAGGTTTATTTTGCTTTTAGTTACCTATTGGACATTTGTAGGCCCAAGTGAAGGGTCACGAGTTTTAATAAAAACTGGTTTTTAAAGCCTGGTGTGGTGATGGATACTTGTAATCTGAGTACTGTGGGAGGCTATTACAAGAGAATTGCAAGTTTGAGCCCAGCCTGGGCAGTTTACCAACCTAGAGAGACTTTGTCTGAAATAAAACAAAACAAAAAACACTCCAAGGAATGAAAAAGACCAGGGTACAGCTCAATTTGAAGTCTTCGGCCTCAATCCCCAGCACTGTAGAACAAAGCAAAAAATTGCTTTTAGTGCTGAGTGTCTAAAAAGAGAAACACAAATTGTGTTTCTAATGAGTAACAGGTTAAGGGCTCAGGAGTTTGTCCTTTGTCCCTGTAATAGTTTCTAACTATATCAGTGAGACCCTCTTTCAAAACACAGTTGTAGGAAATGGCAGTTTCTTAAATAAGTTAAGCTCACCCTATGTCTTAGTTACTTATTGCTGAGACAAAACACCCAGCACCCACAAGTTAAAGGAGAGGTTTATTTTGGCTCACAGTTTGAAGAGGTTTCTGCCCATAGTCAGCTGGCTTTAAGGCAGGACAGCATAGCAGAGGGGCATGCAGAGGGTCTTGGCAGAGGAGAAACCCTCCATGTCATGGCAGGGAGGAAGCAGCAGCAGCATTGAGCCTGCCTTTCCTTTTTAATGCCATCCAGGCTACAAGCCTATTGATTGGTGTCACCCATAGCCAGGGTGGGTCTTCCCATTATTCATACCTAGAACTATGCTAAACGTATCACTGGACTAATTGAGTTACTGCACACCTATAATCCAGCAACCTCCTAAAAGCCTCATCTATGAGGCTTTTGCGGGGACACCTAGATATAAGCCATAACACTGTATAATACTGCAGTTCCATTGCTGTGCATTTAATTAAGATAAATAAAGATACATGTACTACAGAAGATCTGTTTGTGAATATTCATAGTGGCACAGGAGATTAGGGCATGGCAAACTGGCTGAGCAAGTGGGCGTGACCTGTCAATGACAGGGATCCAGGAAATGTACAGCAAAACAGTTCCCAAAGCCCTGTACCTTGGATCAATCAGAGAATGCTATCTTCAGGTCTTCTCAGGAGTACTCGAACAGGTTTTTGACTAGATGACTTAGCTTGAGTAGTGGAGGATACGAAAAGTGGCTGCCACGTAGCTCTCAGTTACTGTATTCTCTTTCACAGTGTTCCTCTCTCACCCTAAATAGTTCCTTTCCTACTTTTTTTTTTTTTATTTTTACCAAGAACATGCATTGGTACATTGTATACATAATGATCACAATCAACATGGTTATTTTGTACCTGTACATGATACATTTTGGTTTTCCCCCCTCTTCCCCCCTTCCCCTCCCCTCCCTTCCATTCACCCACCCCTCCCTATTTGCAACAAGTGTAGCTACACTTTACCATTTTTTCCCCTTTCATCTTACTTTTCCTTTAACCTTCTTTATCCCCCTTTTCCCTATCTAGTTCTCTCTTTTGAATACTATCGCTCTCTTTTTTTTAAACAAAATATCTATTCTACCCCTTTGTCCTTATTTACACTTAAGGTTTCTCTTTCCTACTTTTAATTGGCCCACACTCACTCTACAGAGCATATTTCCTTTTCTACCTATAATAAATATAAAACCTTGCTACCTTTTGCACTTGACTTGACCAAGTCTTTGTTCAGGATAGAAAGAATGTAGAAAACACCTAGAAGGGGACCCTAGAACCCAGTAACAGTAGCATTATTCATAACAGCCAAAAATTGGAAATGATTCAATGTTCATCAATTTGTGAGTGGATAAACAAAATATTTTGTATCCATGCATGAAGTAGTATTTAGTGATAGAAAAGATGGAACTACTGATACAACATGATCAATCTCAAAAATAATTATGCTCAGTGAAGGAATCTGTATGTATTATATGGTTCAGTTTATATGAAATGTCCTGAAAGAGCAAATCGATAGAAACAGAAATGGGCCTACTTGGTGATTGCTTGGGGGAGTAGGGATTGGGTTGAAATGGGTTATAAGGAATATTTTTGGGTTATGGAAATGTTGTAAAACTAGATTGTGGTAATGGTTGCAGAACTATGTAAATTTGCTAAACATCATTGAACTGTATACTTAATACCCCTCCCTTTTTCTCACCTGTATCTGATTATAAACAATTTGGGCCTATAATATGGGTTGGAAATAGGAAGAATAATGATGAAATAGATACTGAGAGAATCTTGGTCCACCAAGTAATTTATAGCTGGTATATTTTAAGAGATTGAATTTCCTCAGATAAGCTCTCTCCAACTTTTTACATAGAGTTCTGCTCTGAAAAAGTATAAGGTCTGTTGGGAGCTGTTTGTTCTGAATCCATTATGATAGTAAACATAAATATACTTGTTCATCCTAATAATAGATTATCAATAAGTTAAATAGATTAAGTGTAGAAGAAATTCATTAAGTGATGCTGTTTTTGGAGATGAGAAAGCTTTTATTTGGAACAGTCAGACTTTTTACTCTAATAATGTTTTATTTTTGAGATGGTTAGAAAGACATTTTGTTAAGTAAATTATTAAGTCATCATTATGATGTTACTTGAGGGACTTCAGGTTTGTTATTTCTGTGTGTTCAAAAAAATGCTTAAATCATATATGTACCGCTAGGTGAATCTCATTTTTTTGGTTTTTTTGAGAAAGAGTCTCACTATTTAGTTCAGGCTGGCCTCGAACTCACAATGATCCTCCTGCCTCAGTCTCCCAAGTGCTGGGATTACAGGTGTGCGCCACCATGCTTGGCTCTCCATGGTGAATTATTAGAAGATATTTTTACTCCTTTGTAATTGCCACCTAGGTTAAGAAGTAGATCCAATAAATTTGAAAATTCCATGGACTTTCAAAGTAGAGGCAGAAGGGCGAGAGTTTATGAAGAGGTTACCTGCTTAAGCATTCTTTTTGACTTAGAGAAAAATCAACCCTCTATTTATTTGTGGTACTGAGGATTGAAAGCAGGGCCTTGTACATGCTAAGCCAAAGCTGTACTGCTTAGTTACATCCTCAGCACCACCCCTCCTTTTAATTTTGAAACTGGGTATGAGTGGCGCACACCTGTAATACCAGCACTGTGGCAAGGCTGATATTCTAGGAGGATTACCGGGCCAGCCTGAGCAATTTAACAACTTAGTGACACCGTATCTCAAAATAAATTAAAAAAGATCTGAGAATTTAGTTCAGTGCAAAGGCCCTGGCCTCATTCCCTCAAAATAAAATTTGAGGCAGCATCTTATGAAGTTTCCCAGACTGGCCTCTTAACTTTTATTCCTCCTGCCTCAGTCTCCTGAGTAGCTATGATTACAGGTATGTGCTAGTATGGTTGTGTCCTTTTCTAAGATATTTGTATGAGCCAGGCTGTTTCAAATGACTGTTGGCTGTTTCAAATGACTGTTGCATTTTCTTCTTGAATTTTCTTATTCGCGAATAATTTCAACTCAAATTATTTATTTGATGTAGGAATACAGTTGGGCACAATGAACTGAAAATTGCAAGTGATCCAGTGGTAAATTCAGGACTGAATTTTGAAGCTAAGCCGAAACCTTCCAAACAGTCACTTCAGTCTTACCAAGAGGCTTTGCAGCAGCAGGTACTTGTTCATTCATTTAATACGTTGAGCATCTTATTTGTTAGCACAGTGGTCCTTTAAAACTCAGAGTGTGGCGAGGAAGGAAAAATGCTGTTTAATCGTAATTCAACACTGTAAGATTTGATATGAATACACTGTTGGAAGCATGGGATAGGGAGAGTAATTGCTTAGGCAACTGGGAAGGCTTCACATGGTAATATTTGAGATGCATGTTATATGATGAGGAGGTTAGATATTGCTGTATTTTTATGGAATTATTTGGGAAAAAGAACTGGGGAGTTAAGTTGTGCTGAAGTTTGAAGGACTGGCTAATTAAGGGGCTTTCAGTTTTATCTTTTTACGAACAGGTAAAGGAAGGGAATTTTAAGCCAAAAGAGAAAGGATTAGTTGATTGAGGAGATCTGGCTTTCAGGAAGATGATTGACTGTGGTGTGGATAATTGGGAAAGAGATGTAGCAGAGAGATTTCTTAGTGAACTATTGGGGTACTCAACTGGGAGGTGATAAGGCCCTGCACTGGATGGAGAAGTAGGGAGGAGACTGAAGAAATAAATCTAAGGTTTCATTGACAGGATGTGGCTATAGGGAATGAGAAAGAACAGAGGGCTTGTAGATGATTTTGAGAGCTATAATCTAGGAGAATAATGAAGTTATAAACCAAAATAAGGAGTACTTGTAGCAGAACATGTTTACAGAAGAGGATAATGGGTTCTGTTGTAGTTTGTAATGTTTGAAGAGAGTTCACTTAAGAGTGTCTATTAAATATATGATTTTTGGGGGGGCAGTTCTCATTTCTGAGAGGGCTCTGAGACTCTTGCTATGGATATATATCTAAACTGAGGGATTTTTCTATGTAATACCACTTAGATTTCTACTTAGTGTACTTTTATTCAAGTTTTACATGGGAAAAGAATCCTTTTGGAAAGAATGATCTTTAAAATTATAGAATTACCATTTTTTTATGTTAGGAGTCTAGTAATAAATACTGAATTATGAATTCAGATTTTGAATAAGAATAGTAAAAACACCACTGACAAAACTAGATTTCTGGACTCCTGAAGTCATTTTATGTATGTGTTGACTTACTTGTGCTAGTGAAAGAGTAACTGAATTTACCATGTATGTATTTGAGTATAAAAGTGCTTTATGAAATGTAGCTTCTTATTTATTGCCTATCCATATGTCTCTAGAGTAATTATACATTAATAAGAATATATTAAGAATATATTTCTTTTTTTTTGTGGTGGGGATCAGACTTGGGTCCTTGTGCTTGCAAGGCAAGTGCTCTAACCACTGCGCTAAATCCCCAGCCCAAGAATATATTTCTTTTGAGTGCTTTCATAAGGGTGTACTTAGCGTAGCCTAGCACTATTTCACAAGTGTTGAATGTTCAACTTCTTTGAATTCTGACTCTATAACTTTGACTGGGGTAAATAGGTCCTGGTGAAGTGGGGAATAGACTTTGTGGTTGGGCAGCTACAGTGAAAGGGCAGGTAGAAAAGGAGAGAGACCCTAGTGGCTCCATAGAGCTGGTGAGTGGTGAGGTTAAAGGAGAGAATGGCTCTGGTAGAAGTTGGGGGAGGGGAAGGACTTGGTTGAGTCTCAGATGGCTTTACTGCTAGAAAGGCCTCTGGCGGCATGCTGTAGGGGGATCAGTGGCTATAGCCATTTAAGTGCTTTTGAGTATTACATGTATTTGTGATTTTCTACTGGAGATTGAAATGTACTGAAAAGTATCTCCAGTTTTTTTCCCTAACCAGAAAAATAAAATATCATCTGGTATCACCAACCTCTTTGTTGGCATACTTGTCAGCTCTTTACATGTATCTTCTATTCAAGATTAGGGAAAGAGAAGAAAGAAGGAAGAAAGAACGTGAAGAAAAAGAAAAATACGAAGCTAAACTGGAAGCTGAAATGAGGATTTACAACCCCTGGGGGAAAGGTGGAGGTGGTGCTCCTCTGAGGGATGCAAACGGAAATTTGATAAGTATGCTATTTCCATGGACTTGTTTTTAAATTATTCTTAACTTTTTAAAAGAGCCGAAAGTAGAAAGAGGTGAGAATCATACCTTGTATGATCTTGCAAGGTCTCTTTTAATGTAGCTTAATACAAAAGAAACATTTTAATAAATATAAAACAGGTTAGAAAGCCCCCC
>PVJO010034054.1:0-11430 GCA_004026905.1 Hystrix cristata | reverse complement strand
TTCCTAAACTACTATACAGATTCAATGCAATTCCAATCAAGATACCACTAACATACTTCAAAGAATTAGAAAAGACAATCGTGAATTTCATCTGGAACCACAAGAGACCAAGAATTGCAAAAATGATCCTAAGCAACAGGGGAAAAGCAGGGGGCATCACAGTCCCTGACCTAAAACTATACTATAAAGCTACAGTATTAAAGACAGCATGGTACTGGCAAAAAGACAGACCTGAGGATCAATGGAATAGATTGGAGCATACAGAAACAACCCCAAACACACTCAAATACCTCATCTTTGACAAAGAAGCCAAACACCCTCATTGGAAAAAGGATAGCCTATTTAACAAATGGTGCTGGAAAAATTGGCTTACCACATGTTGAAAACTAAAACTAGATATATGTCTCTCACCATGTACTAAACTCAAATCAAAGTGGATCAAACATCTAAACATTAAAACAGAAACACTAAATTTACTGGAGAACAGAATAATTCCTATATACTTTTTGAAGCCATCACAAACGGGAAACTTTTCCTAATTTCTTTCTCAGTGGATTCATTGCTGGTGAACAGGGACACTATTGATTTTTGCATCAATTTTGTATCCTGCTACCTTGCTGAATGTCTTCGTTAGTTCCAGGAGTCTTTTGGTGGAGTTATTTGAGACTTCTATGTAAAGGATCATGTCATCTACAAATAACAATAGTTTGCCTTCTTCCTTTCCTTTAATTAGCCCCTTTATTTTTTTCTCTTGCCTGTGACTAAAGTTTCAAGTACTATATTGAACTGAAATGGTGAAATGGACACTTTGTCTTGTTCCTGGTTTTAGAAGAAAATCTTTCAGTTTTTCGCCATTTTTCCCCCTGATATGGGCAGTGGGTTTTTTTTTTTAAATGGCTTTCATCACTTTGAGATAATATCTTTCTGTACCTGTTTTCATTAGGGCTTTAAAAGTCATAAATGGATGCTGGATTTTGTCAATGTCTTTTTATGCATTTACTGAGAAGATCACATGGTTTTTGTCTTTGTTTCTGTTTATGTGACGCATTACATTTATTGATTTGCGTATGTTGTAGCAACCGTAGCTCCCTTGGATGAAGGGAACTTGGTCATGATGTATAACCTTTGTAATGATTTGTTGCATTCTTTTGCCAGTATTTTGTTAAGGATTTTTGTATCTATATTTTTAAAGAGATTGACCTGTAGTTTTCTTCTTCTGTTAAGTCCTTATCTGGTTTTGGTATCAGGATAATGCTAGCTTCCAGGAATGAGTTCCTGGGAGTCTTTCTCTTTCATTTTTTGATGAGTTTGAGGAGTATTGGCATTAGCTCTTTCTTGATGTTCTGGTAGAATTCAGTGGTGAATCCACTGGGTACCGGGCTTTGTTGTTGGTAGAGTTTTATTATGGCCTCTATTTAGTTGCCTGTTACTGTTTTATTCAGAGTTTTTATATCTTTTTGGTTTAATTTTGGTAGTTCATATATGTCTAGGAAATTCCCCATTTCATCTAGTTTCTGTCTTTTATTGGAAAAATACATTTTTATGATCTTCTGGATTTCAGCAGTTTAGATTGTGATTTCATCTTTTTTATTTCTAATTGCATTGGTGTGGGGTTTTCTTTCCTTCTTTTTGTTAGGTTTGTCTAAGGGTTTATCAATCTTGTTTATCTTTCCACAGAACAAACTCTTTGGTATATTGATTCTTTGTATTTTTTTTAAGTTTCAGACTCATTAATTTCTGCTCTCATCATTATAATGTCTTTAGTTTATTAATTTCATATTTGGATTGCTCTTTTCTAGGACCTTGAGATATTCTATTAGGTTATTTATTTGGGATTGCTTAAGTCTTTTAATGTGTGCATTCACAGCTATAAACTTCTCTCTTTGAACTGCTTTCATTGTGTCCCCCAGGTTTTGGCATGTTGTGCTTTCACTGTCATTTGACTCTTGGAACTTTTAAAACTTTTTACCTGATTTCTTCTGTGATCCATTTATTATTCAGTAATGTATTATTTAATCTCTACATGTTTATATAATTTCTGTAGTTTCTTTTGCTATTGATTTCTGGCTTCATTCTACTATGATCTGATAGTATGCAAAGGGTAATTTCAATTCTATTTTATCGATTTAAGCATGCTTTATGGCCAAAGATATAGTCTATTTTGGGAAAAGTTCTGTATGCTGCTAAGAAAAATGTAATTCTGTTTTTGTTCAGTGAAGCACTTTCCAGATATCTGTTAAGTCCATTGGCTCAATGGTGTGGTTAACTGATATTTCTTTGTTAGTTTTTGTCTGGTTGATCTGTTTAATTGTGGGAGTGGGGTGTTGAAGTCTCCTTTGTATTAACATTTATCTCTCTTTTGTGTCAAGCAGTTTTTTTATTTTATGATGTTGGGTACGCCAACATTCAATGCATAGATGTTCATAATCATCATCTCTTCTTGTTGAATTGTTTCTTTTACCAGTATGTAGTGACCTTCTGTGTCTCTTCTGACCAGTTTTGGCTTGAAGTCTGCTGTGTCTGAAAATAAGATGGCTACTTCTACTTGCTTTTGTGTTCCAGTTGTATGGCTTATCATTTTCTATCCTTTCCCCTTTAGTCTATGAACTTTCTTTTGGATGAGGTGAGTCTTCTATAAGCAACATATGTTGCATTTTGTTTTTTTGACCCAATCTGCCACCCTGTGTCTTTTGCTTGGGGAGTTAAGACCACTGACATTGAGAATTATTGTCATAAAGTGTTTGCAGAATCTGTCATCACATTATTTTTCCAGTGCTTTGCTTTCGTTTTTTGTGTGTTTTGTTTAACTACTCCCCTAGTTAAATGTATACTTTCCTGCAGACTGTTTGGTGCTGGTAGTCTTCCTGTATCTCTTTAGGATTTCCTTAAATATTTTTTGCAAAGCTGGTTTAGTGGTCATGTATTTCTTTAGAATGCCTTTATCATGGAAAATCTTTACTTCTCCATCAATTTTGAGTATAGAAGTCTTGCTCAACAATTGTTTTCTTTAGGGGCTTGAAAAGCTTCACTCTAAGCTCTCTTGACCTTAAGGTTTATGCTAAGAAATGTGCCATTTATCTTGTAGGCTTGGCTTTATATACTTGTTGCTTTTCTCTAATAGTTTCTAGTATTCTCTCTGTTGAATTTCTGGGATTTTGATTATGATGTTTCTTGGATAGGTTCTTTTCTGGTTGTGGCTATTTGGGATTCTGTATGTGTCTGGCATTTGAATATTGAATTTTTCCCTATGTTTGGAAAGTTTTCTGCAATGATTTTAGTGAATAAATTTTTTATGCCTTTTGAGTCATCTTCTAATAGTTCCTTCATTTCTATAGTTTTGATTTTTTTTGAATCATTTAGCAGCTGTTAAATCCACCTTGCATGGTGTCATATTATACTTATGGTATCACTGAATTTATGATCTACTACATCCATTTTGTCCTCAATTTCTGACACTTTGTCCTCAAGTGGTCTAATCTATTAGCCATATTTTCTATTGAAATTTTCATATCTTGTATTTCTTGCTTTCTATTTATAATTTCAAATTCTTAACCGAATTTTTCATATTATATATTGTCTTGTTTAACTTGGTACGTTTTTTTCTTTAAGCTTATAAAAGATTTTATTAATAAAATCCTGTATGTGTTTAATAAAATTCTCTTTAAGCTCACTAAGCATCTTATGAAATTACTTATGTGTTTCTTCCAATATTTTGATCATTTGGTTTTTGAGTTCTTTGCTTATAACTTCCTCTACATCTGTATCTGTGAGATCAGCTTTTGAGGGGACTAAATGTTTTTGGAGATATTATGTTGCCTTCCTTTCTCCTATTTTTATTGTTTTTGTGCTGCAGGTTGAATATCAGTGAGGGTAGAAAAACTCTGTCCCTATTGTGTAGATCTTTTAGTAGAATCTCTCTCCCTCTTTCCTTAAGTTTGGATGGATGTTTATACCCTTCTTCAACCAATTCAGCATAATATTTGAGAGTCTTTTCAGTGTCCAACCTTCTTTTGGGGGCTTGATTCCCAGCACCACACTGAGAGGAGGAAAGAACTGCATTAACGATACAAAGACAGCCCAGATATTAGCATACAGTAAAAACTAACAGCAAGAAGTATGCCCGCTTTGAAAATAGCCAAGAAATCAGAGATAAACCAGATATTGGCATACCATGTGAAACAACAAAAATTACAGCCCTACTACCCATCCATAGAGAAGAGATCTACAATAATAATATAGACACAAAGGCAAATCAAAATATTCACATAAAATGAATATGTACTAAATGCAACAATTACCAATAGAAAATAGTTCAGCAATTATAGAAATGCTAAATAGACAATTTGCTATCTAAAAGTTAATAAAGCTTAGTAATAATGATAATGATAATTATAATAATAATAGAGGGAGTGGGGAAGGGAAAATGAAACAAGTAAAATTTGGAAAAAGGAAGAAAAGAAAGAAGTGGAGGAGGAGACAAAAGTGAGATAAAGAATAAAAGAAAGTTAATAGAATTAGGTAAAATTAACAGAATAAAACAACAAATAAAAAAGAAAAGTTTGTATTATGCTGCTATAAACATAGTTTTGTATATATCACTGTAATATGGTATCTTTAACTCTTTAGGGGAGGTAACTAGAAAGGGAGTAGCTGAGTCAATTGGAATTTCTAATTTTAGTTTTTTGAGGAGTCTCCATACTGATTTCCATAATTGTTGTGCTACTTTACATTCCCATCCAAGGTCATAAAACAAAAACTACATGGCACAAAAGAGAGATAGATGTTAATACAAGGGGGACTTCAACATCCCACTCCTACAATTAAACAGCTCAACCAGACAAAAAATTGACAAAGAAAAATCAGTTAACCACACCATTGAACAAATGGATTTAACGGATATCTATAAAGTACTTCATCCAACGAAAACAGAGTACAGAATATACATTTTTCTTAGCAGCAAATAGAGGTTGTGGTAGAAATCAAACAGGAATGACTTTCCATCATCTGAAAATCACAATGATTATTTTATTCGGATCATATGCATTAATTTTATTATTTTTTTAATCAAGAAAATTTATTGGTACATTTTAGATATACATAATGTTCACACTCATCACAGTTAATTTGTACTGCTACATGGTATATCTTGGGTTTTTTCCCCCTTCCTTACCTCTCACTTCAACTCCTCTTCCCCTCCTTATTTATAAAAGCTTTATTTACATTTTTCCATGTTTCCTCTTTTTCTTTTTCCCTTCCTTCTTCCCCCCCAGTTCTCTTTCTATTTGAATATTTTCTTTCTTTTTCACAATATATATTATACTTTTTTGTCCTTATTTATACTTATGGTTTCTCATACCAGAGAAACAATTTGATAGGTACTCATGTGTGTCTGATTTATTTCACTTAAGAGTAAGTGCTCGAGGTGTATATGTTAACTTTAAAATGGAAACCTCTGGGGGCTGGGGACTTAGCTCAGTGGTTAGAGTGTTTGCCTAGCAAGCACAAGGGCTTGAGTTTGATCCCCAGCACCCAAAAAAGGAAACATCTGTAGTTTAGTAAGACACTGATGATCACAGGAAATGGCCTGAATTATGTAAGAAGGATAAATATGGTCAAATTACAGAAATTATTATCAAAAAGTAAATATCAAATATGCTTCAAGGAAAACATTAAATTACAAGACTATTTTAATTTACCCATTATTCTATATATGTATTTTTCTGATGTAATTGATCCTTAATAAGGAATCCAAGGTTTCCGTGTTCTTGAGAACATATGTATATGCTTCCCATTAAGTGAGGACATGTTTCTTGTCTTATTTTGTATATGATACACCATTCCTAAGATATTTATATTATTCCAAATTCTTAATTCTTTTTTAGTGCTACTAAACAGAAATTGAGGATATACAGATTATTCTTGTTTGGCTATTTGCAATTATGAAATTATTACCCCCACCATTCATATTTTCCATTAAAATATAATCATGGAAATGTTCAAAGTATTTAAGATTTTTTTCCTAGTTAAAAAAAAGACTTTGTATTAAAAAAATGTTACTTCATTTAAATAGTTTCCGGCAGCCATTTTAATGCTGATAAGAATATCACCAGCTTCTTCTAATACACTTTGTCCTGAAGCCATAAGTAACAGGATATGTGAGAGCGCATTGCGATCTGTAGTTTCATCCAAGTGGTGGACTTGATTAATGGTCTTCTTTTCCTCTTGTAATCTTTCAGCAGAATGACACTACATAACCTTGCATGTACTTGGGAATAATGAGTTTCATTCACCACATCTATCCTTGAATAAATGAAATGATTAAATTTAGAAGTATTTAAAATAGGATCCAAATCACCTAAATTGCAGATTCTTAGTCAATTATGATAGCCCCAATGACAACCTGCTAAGAGCCATATAGTTGTGTTCATAGTTAAACTAAAATAATGATTTAACTGCCCTAATTTGAGATAATTTTAATGAGAAGATTAAAATTTATCAGTACCATAATGTCTTTAATTTTCTAACATAGTAACAATAATTCTGGTCACTTTAATTTCATGTTCTAAAGCAAGTAAATCGAACCTAAATGTAAAAGAAATAAAAAGACATGATTGAAATTTAAAAGTAGCTCGTGGATCTGTGGGCTCTTGAAAACGAACGTTGAGTTGACAAAGATGAGAGAGCAGGATAAGAAATTTTATATAACAGAAACCTCTATTATCTTACATATAACATTAAAATTTTATTAGGGCTGGTATTTGGGAGGTAGTTAATGGGTTATTTTGGGGTTGGGGTTGTCATGTATCACCAAAAGGCACTCTGGTTTCTCCTGTCCTTTGTAGTATTTTAAAGGCATCAAATTCTTTTTCATTTACAACATTTGCTTTTCACACAATGATTTGAACTATGTAGGGTGCCCGTTACAAATGAGGGGCCTGATATGCGACCAGCATGTTCAGCTTGTGAGCCACGGTGCTAACTCTCAGAGCTCCGCCTTTGGATTCCAAATTCAATTCTCTTTCAAAGGATTTAGGGTGTCTTCCCAATATTAGCTGAAAGCAATTTAAATGGCTTGCAATTTCTTTTTAGATAAATAAATTAAGCTTCATATGTATCATGGATTATTAATAATCAGATTTTTAAAATGAGGTACATGTGAGCTGTCGTGAAAAAGTCTAAAATACATTAAATGAATAGGGAGAAAATGAACAGCGTGATTACGTTTATACAGTTCTATCTCCCAAACCCCATCCTGGTTAGCTATTATATACCTGTATAAAAATCCCCCAAAGAGGTATGACAGTTACTCACCAAACTATTAATAATAATTTCCTTAGAAAGGAAATAAAGTTGGTGGTTGACCTGGGAGTATGAAAAGAAGTCCATTTCTACTGTGTATGCTTCTTCATTAAAAAATAATACTACAGCCAGAGATGGACTTATACTTTACACCTGATGGGTCAAGAATTCCAAGTTCAAGTTTGTTGTTCTATATCCAGTATGTGAAGAGGAACACAAGATATTAATTTGTTTCCTTATTGGTAATATAGTGAAGCAGGCCTTGCACATGCTGGGCAAGCGCTCCATCACTGAGCTACGCCTCTGGTCCACTTGTGATTTTAATCTGGTTACTTGGTCAAAGGTACATAACCTAAGCCTAATATGAATAAATATCAAACAAAGTAAATTTTCAGAGCTTCTCTTAAAAATGTCAGTGTGCAAAATCTAAAAAAAAAAAAATGTCAGTGTGAATGAGTGCACAAAAAGATAGTGGAACTGTACCAGATTAAGAGAGATGAAAGAGATTTGGCAATGAAAAGCAATGCATGGTCCGGGATTTTCTTTTGCAATAAAGAACAATATTAGCACTGTTGAAAAAGGACTGTAGAGTAAAACATGAAAATTAATAATTAATCCTTGGCTAGCTGTAAAATTCTAGGGATTTCTTTTCTTCTTTTATAACTCATCTGTATTATCATATTTGCTGCACACTCACTGGCGCTTCTGTACATAGTAGGAGTCCAACTGTGCTGGTAATTTTTGTTTTCTTACCTCGATGCTGCATGATTCTTTCTTTGTCCTTGTAGTTCAGTAATTTGCTGAGAGCTGTCTCAGCACTAATTGCATCATATTGATTTTTTTTTCTGGAACGTGATCTACTTTGATAAGCAGATTAAAGTCGTTGTTTCAGGTTTTTTTTTTTAATGTTTTAGATGTGAATGTTTTTTCTGTTCTATTTGTTTACTTGTTTTCTTCAGAAGAACATAGCAGTGACACATTTGTTAGATTGCATCGCCTATGTTTTGTGTCTATTGTCTATCCTCAATTTATAGTTATTATTCCTTCTCATTTTGTTTTCTGTGAAATACAGTATCTTAACTCACTGTGTTCCTGAGTGTATCTTTTATTTCTCGGTGTGTGTGTGTACACACGTACATGACTCATGAGTTTAACTACTATGCTGGCTTTTATCCTTCTATTTTTATTTTTCTCTTACTTGCCTATTCTGAGCCCTGGAACTCTCTTTTTATTTCTTTCTGTACTCGCTTAGAGCATTTGAACCTGTTTATCATACCCCCTTATTTTTGAAAGAAGAGTTCAGAGCTCTAGTTTTTTGAAAAAATAGAAACGATTTATCTGACTTTTCATGTTTCAGTGAGTAAATTGCAATTTGCTTTGTGTTGCTCATCTGTCTCTTTTTGTTTTTCCCCATAGAGGTTTGATGCACATTCTATATTGGTGTTTTTCTAATTCTGACTTATCCTCAAATAGAATTTTCTAACCTATGGAAGAATAGTATAAAGCAGGAGGAGAAACTCGCAGAGGGAAGAGACGTATGGCTGGGGTCAGCCACCATGTGTTGTCTTGAAAAGCCTTCAATCAAATCTGTCATCTTACTACTTTTTAAAATCTGGGACACACCAGTTTTCTGGGAGGATGGCATGGCAAAGAAGAGAGGCCTGTAGGGCACAGGCATGCTGATTTTCATTCCTTCTAATCACTCAGTCACTTCTGGCCATGTGTGTTCTGCTGGAAATCTAGGGAGTAAATCAGAGCAATAATGTGTCACCATGATTTGAAACCTTCCATTCTGTGGTGGTATATGAATATCGACAGGGATCAAGTCACCTCTTCTTTCTCTGACCATCGATATTTTAATTAGAGTACAAGTTAAGCCTTCCTAGATGGAAGTTCTTTTGGGGGAATTCTGCATCTGATGCAGAGAGCCTTGGGGAGTACAAGTTTACTCTGGGCACTTTCCTTCCTGGCCAAGAGTCCAAGCTGCATGGCAGGTGAACTTCGCTGAGTTTTATAGTGGCTAGAGAGTTTACTCACCAAAAGTGGATTATTTTCTATTTTTTGTTCTTTTTTGCTTGTTTGAGTGAAGTTTTTGTTGTTTTGCAAGAAAGTTGTGAGTAGAAATAAATGTGAACCTAAAGTTATTTAGGAGATAAAATACTTTCTGTATTCTTACCTTCTTTTAAATTTCATGGAGTCTATGACTTATTATGGAAAACAATATAACAAACAAAATTCAAAAGGGTGCGGTATCTTAGAAGAAATAAAAAGAGCTGGATTTTTATCTTTTATGTGAACTTTACAATCTCATTTTGGATTTATGGGCAATACATTGTGTGCTTATAAATATGCATTAACTCCAGTACAGATTTTACTTGAAAAAAATTTTAGCTTAGTTCTGTAGTAGTAGATAGCCTAAATCTGTAATTATGTTACCATTTACTGTTTTGTAAAATTCCACTTGATGATAATTATACTTAATGATTATAGTTCTTAACAGTAATTACAGTAGAAAAATCTGTAAAGCGGAATTATCTTTATGCATTTAGTAGACTGGATTTTTTAGTGAGAAAAAGAGACCTAACATTTTAGCAATATAGATGTCTCAGCCATAAATTATATTTATCCTCTGAGTAATTTTCCGAGTAGATCATTCAGTGCTCCACTGGAATGTCAGTGGGCTTCACGGTGAGTTCCGGACATTTTCTTTCTTAGATCATTTGGGTTTGCCATGAGAAAATCCCATGGACCAGGTAGCTTATAAACAGCAGAAATTTCTAACTCACAGTCTCAGGGGCTGGGAAGGTCAGGGTCAAGGATTTGACAGACGAGTGTCAGATGAGGGCCCACTTCCTGGTCTGTCGATGGCGCCTTTCTGCCATCTCCTTACATGGTGGCAAAAGGTGAGGCAGCTTTCTGAGGGTACTACTCCCATTAGTGAGCACACCACCCTTATGACTTAATCCTTTCCCAGAGGGGCACCTCCTGACATCATCACTTTAGATATTAGCTTTCAGCATATGAATTTTATTGGAACCCAGATCTTCAGACCACAGCACCTTGGTTTACTAGTCTCCTTATTCTTATGGTAGAACGTTAAGAAGCAAGTAACTTTTACAGCTCTAAAATCAAACTCTTTTAGAGACTGCATGTGAATGCTACTTCTGGTAGTGGCAGCTGACACAATTTAGACCAGCAAAAGAAACAAGTAAGTCTGGAGGAAATAATTACTTTAAAAATGCTATTTATAGGTCTTGGATAGCAAACAGGATAGAATAGATTGAATAGGCCAGGAGTGGGGAAGGCCAGAGAAGTGAGATGGTATTTTATGGCCTCTTTTGGGTTCTCTGAAGATTCTTTGGGGGATGTTCAAAAGGGCAAGGGGGTGAAACGGTACCTGTGACAGTCTCACTGAGCTGGGCAGACAGTAGTTGGTGTCCAGGGTACCACAGGAATGAGAAGTGAAACTGCTTGCTCTGGGTGGGCCCCAGAAGGGGTTGGGTCTCAGCAGTAAGGATGAGCAGCCGTGGTCCTTTCGGGTGGCTCAGTTTAAATTCATTTAATTCAGGGCAATTGGACTGAGACGATAACAGGACCGTAGTGGCCCTATAGTGGCAAATAAATTCTCCCTAGAGGAAAATTACACCATCTTAGTCTTCAAATGTTATTTTCACAATCCTTTAAATGAAATTTTTGTACGTAGTAAAATATAATTTGATAATTGAGAAGGTAAGACAGTGCATACACATGCAAAATGTACAGAAATGACAGAGAACAGAAAAATCTTGCTATGGGTCCTATGAGAAAAGACTTTAAAATATAGAATACTCTATTTTAGAGTCTTTATAACAATATTACTGTATATTTCAAAAAGTTAGAAGGAATGATTTTGAATGTTTTCACCATAAATGATAAATGTTTAGTGAGAGAGATAGTTTAACCTGATTTAAATATTACACAACGTACACATGTACTATTAAATCATCACAGGTGTCTCATTTATATGTATAATTTCCGTGTTTTTATGTATCAGTTATTAAAAAATAAACAGTTTAAATTTTAAAAATTCATCAAAGGCCAAGGCATAAACCAACATGAAAAAATTACAACATACTTAGTGCTATGTTCAGC
>PVJO010034053.1:0-11432 GCA_004026905.1 Hystrix cristata | reverse complement strand
GCGTGACCGTTTTCCCCGACGCAGCTGCCCACCGCGGCCCGAGCGCGGAGAGCGCGGCCCTGTGAGAGAAAGGCGACACTATGAGGAAAAGGCCGCCTTGCGGCCCTCCTGGGCGCGAGGGCCGGGATCCGGGTGGGGTCTTGGGCGGGAGCGGAGGCGGTGGCGGCGGCGGTCCGTGGGCGGGAGGCGCGACCCGACCCCCTGACGCCCCGCGCCCGCCCTCCGCGCTGGGCTTTCTCCCGGCCGTGGCGGAAGCACGCGGGGAGCGCGTCTGCCAGGCCCAGGACGGGTGGTTGCTGTGGCCTCCTGTCTCCCCACCTACTCCCGTCCCAAAGCTATATATTCACAAATGACAGGGACCAGTGGCTAAATTGTTCCGCCACTCTGGAATCTGCTGTCACCTTTACCTCTGGAAGATGTGCATAAACAGTGTCTTGACCTCTGCCCTGAAACTGGAAGGATGTCTGCTTTTCCCACCATGACAAGGGTGTTGCTAGCTAATCTCACCCCGAATCGGTTTCTTCCACAGGAGTGTCAGGCTTGTCTGAAGTGATGCCAGCAGAAGTTTCTACCACTTTCCCTCCTGGTTACTGGCCGTCATTGCTCTGTTAGGTGTCTGTGCCACACGCCAGTGTCTCTCCCTCCTCATCCTCCCCTGTGCCCAGTCAGGGGCTCTCGCTCACCTTCTTGCCTTCATCTCTCCTGACCCGAACCACCCGAGTCTCCAGAAAACTGCAGGTCTGCACAGAATTCCGACTACATTCCTTGAGTCCGTGAATTGAACAACTTCCTTTCTTGAAATATAGTGGTGTTTTCAGGAAACAACGGGTAAGAAGTACAAATGATTACACAGGGAAATTCCAGAAATGAAGTAGGAGAGACTGCCCCTCTGTATTTGACAAAAAAAAAGTTATTTCCAACTTTCCAAGTACAAAGGAGAAACAAGATTTTGTGAATTTTGAAAACAGTTGCAAAGTTCTCTGAAAGAATGAATCTGTGCAGCAAAAAGATATTAGAAGAGCATTTTACTAGATTAGACAGTAAGTATTTGAGTTAAGAATTATGCAGATTTTTAAGAAAAGAATTCTAGGTAGCAATTTATCTGTTAATTGCTTTCTCTTGTATTAAATTTCACTTGATCTTAGCCAAAAGGCCGAGAAGTGATTCTTGTATTAAATTTGTGGGGCAATTTTCTGTGCTCCTCAAGACTGAAAATAGTAAATGCGTGTAAAATGATGACTATAAATACAAAGAAGTGTCTGTACTACAACATAGTACAAGTTTGTTTCAGCTTATTATAAAGAATTGGACCATTTCCAAAATCGTTATGAGACATGGAGTCATCTGGAAGACTAAAGTAGAAATTGTAATTGCAGTGTATCCACCTTCTACCAAGTCTTTGTGTGTGTGTGTGTGCATGCGCGTGCATGCATGAATGTGCTGGGGATCAAACTCAGGCCCTTGCTCTTACTAGGCAAGCACTCTACCACTTGAGCTAAGTCCCCACCCCCCTACCAAATCGTAAGAAAATAAAATAGTGAAATGTCAGAATGACTTTCAACAGGACCTGTGGTTCTTTGTAAAAGAAATAGAACTGACTCTGATCATTTGTTGCATTCACTGAGCAGGCTGTTCCCTGGAAAAGAGTCATGCAGTTTTCTCTCTTTCAGGTTGTCTCACAGAATTTCTGAATGTAAAAGTAAACATCGCAAGTTAGAAACAGTTTTGTGTGTACTTGGTCAGCATTGGGAGAATCCAGTGATCCTCCCTGTGTTGTGTGCTGTTTTCCTTCCTCAATGCCAGTGTACTGCTTAGGACTCAGCTGAAACCTCCTTGTCAGCTACCAGTTTCATCAACAGCTACGGAGGATGATGGCCTATGAAGCTGGAAGCTGGCTCATGGAAAGGAGTCTGGAAGGAAAGGAGATGGCAGGCTAGGCCCCAGGGCACCAGAGCAGGTATGTGAGGAGTTGAAGTTCACTGGCACATCATCATTGGGAGTATTCATGAGTGAAATGGGGGCACCTGAAGTGTGAGGGTGACAGGCAGACTGAGCGTTGGCCTGAGAGTTGTCAGTTAGCTGCTAGTCCTGTTTAACTTTTATTGGCCTCATTGAGCTTACAAAGAAATTTTGTATATTTAAGTCCAGTGAACAGCCGTTTATCTGGAATCTTGTTAATGGTCATTAGAAAGCCATGAAACTTTGCTAGATTGAAAAGGATTCCTCATTTGTAATCCAGCATGGCAGCAGTCAGAGAGCACTGACCATCTTGTGCTGTCTTTGGATTGTCATACTGGACATGGATTATCACTTACAGTATTGAGAGTCTGGAAGGGGTAGTGAACTGAAGGGTAAGATAGAGCTGTGATCCTCTGATGCATGCTGGAACTGGCCTAAAAAACTTACTCTTGTCTGTTCATATTGTGTGGCCTTTTCATGAACAAGACAATCTGTAAATGAAAAGGTATTTGAGGCTTCACTTTGGATTTTGACCATGTTCCCATTTACTAAGAGAGTTTGGCCAATGTTCAAAATGAAAGAAGATTGTGTTAAGAATATCTTAACATGGAGCTGGGGATTTAGCTCAGTGGTCAGAGTGTCGGCCTTGCAAGCACAGGGCCCTGAGTTCAGTCGTCAGCACACACACACACAAAAAAAAAAGAAAGAAAAAAAGAAAAAAAAGAATAGCTTAGCATTGAAAACATAGCCAGAGACTCTATAGGTTTGCTTTAATGCCAGCTATGATGGTTTCATTCTCTGCAAATGCAATTCAACACATAAAATAAGAGAAAATGAACTGAAGTAAAATAAATAATTAAAACAGTCAAGGGCAATTAACCAGATAATTAGTGAAAGACACTCACACTGATCTTTTAAAAAACAAGAGATGAGGCTTTTTTGGCTTCATTTTTATTTTTATTTATTTATTTTATTTTTTTAAATTTTATTTTTTTATTTTTTACCAAGAACATGTATTGGTACATTGTATACATAGTGTTCACATTCATCATGGTTATTTTGTACCTGTACATGATGTACCTTGGTTTTCCCCCATCTTCCCCATCCCTCCCTTCTGCTCCCCCTTCCCTATTTACAGCAGGTTCATATATATATATATATATTTTTTTTCCATTTTCCCTTTCCCCTTTCTTTCCTTTTTCCCTTCCTTTTTTCCCCTTCTCCCTTTCTAGTTCTCCTCTCTTTTGAATATTATCTTCCTTTTATATAATATCTATTACACCTTTTTGTCCTTATTTATACTTACGGTTTCTCATATCAGAGAAACAATTTGATGTGTACTCCTGAGTGTCTGATTTATTTCACTTAAGACTATGTTCTCAAGGTACATCCATTTACCTACAAATGTCTCTAGTTTATCCTTTTTTATGACAGAGTAGTGCTCCATTATGTAGAAAAACCACATCTTCTTAGGCCATTCATTAGTTGTTTTGCATTTAGGTTGTTTCCAGGACTTAACTATTACAAATTGTATTGCTATAAACATGGTTGTGTGTATATCGCTGTGGTATGATGGTTTTAATTCTTCTGGGAAGATACCCAGTAGAGCAATAGCTGGATCAAATGGAACCTGTAGTTGTAGTCTTTTGAGGAATCTGCATACTGATTTCCACAGTGGCTGGACCAATCTACATTTCCACCAATAGTGGAGGAGGGTTCCTTTTTCCCCACAGCCCCGCCAGCATTTGTTATTGGTTGATCTTTTGATAATTGCCCTTCTTTCTGGAGTGAGATGGAATCTTAACGTTGTTTTGATTTGCATCTCTCGAATAACTAGTGATGTTGAACACTTTTTCATGTATTTACTTGCCATTTTTATTTCTTCATCTGAGAAATGTTTATTCATTTCAGATGCCCATTTTTGGATTGGGTCTTTAAATCTGGGAGGTTTGATTTTTTTTGAGTTCTTCGTATATTCTAGATGTTTGACCTTTGTCTGAGGGACAGCTGGCAAAAATTTTTTCCTAGTCTGTGGGTTTTTGGCCCACTCTATTGGTGATTTCTTTTGCTGTACAAAAGCCTTTTAATAGGATGTGGTCCCAAGCACTGATTCTTTGTATTATTTCCCATGCAGTCTGGGTTCTGTTCATAAATTTTTTTCCTACCCTTGTGTCTTTGAGAGTTGTTCCTATTCTACTCTCTAGTAGATTTAGTGTTTCTGTTTTAATATTTAGGTCTTTGAGCCACTTCGATTTTAGTTTAGTACATGGTGAGAGGCATATATCTAGTTTTAATTTCCGGCATGTGACAAGCCAATTTTTCAACACCATTTGTTAAAAAGGCTATCTTTCTTTCAGTGAGGGTGTTTGGCTCCTTTGTCAAAGATGAGGTATTTGAGTGTGTTTGGAGTTGTTTCTGCATCTTCTAATCAATCTTTTCCTTTGCTCCTTGGGTGTATCTTTGTGGCAGTACCATGCTGTTTTTATCAAAGTAGCTTTATAGTTTAGTTTCAGGTTGGAGATTATGATGCCCCCCTGCCTTGCTCCTGTTGCCCAGAATTTTTTTGCTATTCTTGGTCTCTTTTGGTTCCAGATGAATTTCATGATTGTCCTTTCTATTTCTGTGAAGTATGTTAATGGTATTTTGTTTGGAATTGCATTAAATCTGTATACTAATTTAGGAGGTATGGCCATTTTCACTGTGTTGGTTCTTCCTATCCAGGAACACAGTATATCTTTCCATTTTCTGATATCCCTTTCAATTTTCTTTTTTAGAGCACTGTAGTTTTCGATGCAAAGATCTTTTACTTGCTTTGTTAGATAGATTCCTAAGTATTTCATTTTTTTGATGCAATTGTGGAAGGTATATCTTCTGTTATTTCTTTCTCAGTGAGTTTGTTATTTGTATATAGGAATGCTATTGACTTTTGGGTGTTGACTTTGTATCCAGCTACATGACTGAATTTAGTTATTAAATCTAGAAGGTTTTTGGTGGAATTTTTGGGGTCTTCTATGTAGAGTATCATATCATCTGCAAATAATGATAGTTTAAATTCTTCCTTTCCTATCTTGATTCCTTTTATTTCTTTCTCTTGTCTAATTGCTCTGGATAATGTTTCTAGAACTATATTGAATAATAGTGGTGATAGTAGATACCCTTGTCTTGTTTCAGATTTTAGTGTGAAAGCTTCCAGTTTCTGATCATTTAGTGTGATGTTGGCTGTTGGTTTGTCATAGATGGCTTTTATCAGATTGAGATATAGACCATCTATTCCTAATTTCTGTAGAGTTTTTATCATGAATGGGTGTTGGATTTTGTTGAATGCTTTTTCTGCTGGCTTCATTTTAAAAAAAAGACTTCTATCAGTTTATTAAAGTATCAACATATTTCTCAGCTAAAGGGTCATTGTCATATATGATGGTAGGATGAAGAGGCTTTATACAAATGTTCTGGGAGGTATCACTGTGCTGTGGTATGAGTGGATTTTGTCTAGGTCAAATCTAGAAATGGCATGTGTGCGTTCTGTGGGATTTTTGTCCCAGCAGAGCTTCTTTAGTGCAGGGAGTATTTTAACAAATGCAGTCCTCTCTGGTAGCTGCAATTGCTTCCAAACTCAACTCTTGGTCTAGGCCATGGAAAATGGGGGAAGTTAAAGAAGAGTTGTCCTGAGATGTTAGAGGGATATTGTGACAAATGTCTGAAAATATAAAATATTCTCTAAAGACTGGGGCAATTACGCAGCAGTTTGTCAGATAATCTTGAAACAATAGCAGAAACCAGAGAACTAACCTCCAATAGAAGGTTGATTAGCTCTTACCTGAAGCAGGATATTCCATTTGGTAAATATGCAAATTCAAACAAGGCTGAAAGGAAGCAGATATTTGCTGTTGCCACAGTGCCTCAATAGGATGCCTCAAAGGATGTGTTTATAGCTATTTTTAGCCGTTCACTATTTCATGAGTGAACGGATAGTGTATTAACAAGTTATCCTGAGTCAACTGATGCATTTTCTCCCTTTTGAGAAAAGATCAAACTCCCTAAACTTCACCCAGAGTAGGCACTGCAGTGAACAGTTTCATGAAGAAAAGGATGCTCCTGTATGTTGGATGCCTGTGCCATCCAATAACAGACTAAGCAACTAATATTTCACTCAAATTGAACTTTGAAAAGCTACCTTCAGTTGAATATTTTCTATGTACCTAGAAATTTGGTAGCTACCAGGGCAAATAAAGACAGATGATATGTATATGATATACAACCCCTCTGGGAAGGAAAAAAGCATGAATATCTAAGTAACCACCTACCAGAGAGCTTGCACATGTTGGTGAGGAAAGCATTTGCCAATGCTGGATGTTCTGGGCACAGGGGCAGCCATAAGCTACTTAGTTCTTATAGGAATAACATCACCTTTGTGCTTAGCCTGTTTTCATTTTTTATTGTTCCATTTCATTTATTCATTCATTCTAAAATATATCTGCAACATGTATTGTAGCAGATAAATACTTCCCTCATGATCACACAACTAATAAGGGAATGTATCACTCCCCGTTGTTCACAGGCAGTTACTATACCAACCTAAATCAAGGGAAAGACAAATGAATATAATTACATAAAAAATTGAGCTCTGATAATTAAAAATATCAACCTATTCCTACAAAATTTTGATTAAACATGAGAATTTAGATCATTAGGGAGAAAGTGTTAAGGGGGAAGAATAAATTTATTGAAGGCAAAGACTACTAACTTGAGTAGAAATATTTCTCTCTGAAAAGTTGACTCCCTGATGTTCTTGTATTTTTCCTATACAATTCTGTTTGATTTTGTTTATTTATTATTCTGGTAGCAATACGTGCACAATTTACATTTACCCGTTTTTGAAAGAATGACATCTGCAGATGTTTCATTTCTTTTGTTCTCACAACCCCACAGCAGTGGAATTAAAGCAAGCCTCGGACAGCTGATCTTCTATACTCGCAGATAGCAGGTAGGCAGATGAGACTTCAGAGTTGATATTTCCTCCAGGGTTAGTAGACTTAGCTCTTGCCATCCTCACTCCCATGAGTGACTTAGTGTTTTCCTTCACCAGAGTGCACAACAGCGGCGAGGACGGAGAGAGCCCAGCACAGTGCCAAGATGCCATCATTCCTGACTTCCTGATTTCCTGTCTTCTGGTGCACATATTCTGCCACTGAGATGGCAGAAGCAGAGCAGCTATTCATTGTCCTCTGTACCAGGTCTGGGGCATTGATAGAAGTGAAGAGCACGCTGGTTTAATGAGGTACCTGAGAAACTTGGCTTCTAATTCAGGCTTTCCTCTTTCTTCCCATGACAGTTTCGGGCAAAGTGTTTGAATTCTCTGGGAATCTTTGTTCTCTTTTGAAAAAAAAGAAGGATAAAACCGCTCTGAGACTTTAGTCATTTTTTTGAGATTAAGAGAATTCATTTCAAATTGCATTGGAAATCTTGAACAATTACACAGGTAGAGATATTATCATTCTTACCACTGAGTACTACAGAACACCAAGACAGGTTGGTCACCTTTAATGCTAATGGTACTCTGAGATTTTAATAAAGATAATTCTTCTCCGTTGTCTCTCATGCAAGCACTTTTCCAACAGGAAGTGTTTCAGATATTAGAAAATGGATTTTAATGAAAACTGAGGGGCCAGGCAACCTGAACGAAGAACTTAATGGTAACTGTTTGATTTAGTGGTAAAGGGAACTTGCTGGCTGTTGTGCTGCTCAGTGCGATGCCAGGGTGCTGGTTTTCCCCTGTCTTGCTGCAAGGTTGGAAAGTAGAAGGATCTGACCACCGTGTGATCTGAGTTGATCTTTGCACTGACTGCGGGCTGTGCTCAGAGGAGGGAAAGCTGTGAACCCCAGGAGGGCAGCAGAGGCCAAGAAGCTATCACCAAATTGTGTGGCCACAGGCAAGAGAAGATGCTTTCCTGATCTTGGTAAATGTTTTTTGAAAGCATTTGTAGAATTTGCTTTGAGCAGTTAGCTTCTTCATAAAATGAGTCAAGGGGACTCCTGGCTGCAGGCAGGTTACTTGCACTCCACTGCTGTCCTGCTGCATGACAAGGCTCTCGTCCTCTCTCTGATCTAGGAAAGTGTTTTGCATGGTCTTTGGGTGCAGAGTGAAGCCTTCAGTCAATGAGAGTGTCAGTCAAAAGTGTTGCTGAACTATAGCACTCGAATGTCCTTTGTGGGAGGAAGTAAGGCGGTGTGGTCTGTATCCCTAGGAGATAGACTGATTTTAGCATATACTGTTGTGCACCAGTTTGTTGGTTGTGGAAGGAACGAGACCTCCGTAGCTAGGTTGAGCCTGTGCATGGGTGTGCAAGGGAGGAGGTTCAGTTATTGAGAAAATGGTGGGATTTTAGAAGTGCCATGGAAGAATATTGTTATAGGAAGGTTTTAGTGTGATCAATCTCCCAATAAGAAATAGGCAAGATTTTGGGAAGAAAAAGGAACAAGAAAAAGAAAGATAGAAGTGCCGTGACACCAGGCAGTGAAGCTGGGACTCTAGTGGACAGAAAGAGTTGGACATAAAAGATATATAAATATATAAAGGGAAAGCCAGAGAGTTGGGGCATATGCAAGAATGATTCTTCATTCGTTGCTTTCTGTAGGCAATCCCAGAGGGGACCTGGGTTGGGGAGGTGCTGAGATGAATCACATTAATATTTCAGGTAAGGCCCTGAGTTCAATCCCCAGAAAAAAAAAAAAATCAGAAGCACATTGAGTGCAGTTGTAATCAGCAGCACAATTGGAGTGTCAGTTATAAGGTCCTGCTACTGAGAAAAGCTATGGACATGATTGTTAAACCTTTTATTTTGATGCTTAAGAAAGATGAGACTCAGTAAGAGTCTTAATGTGTACTCCACCATCAGAAATCAAGAGGATGTAGGAAGCGCTCTCCATATGAAGTTAGAATATCATGCCTAGTTCCCTGACCTGAGTCAGTTCTCAGATGTAAAATCCCCAACCAAGGAATAGAGAGCCTCATGAAAAAGGATCCTGCAACAGGAAGTATATACAATTATCTCATCGTTCTTTTCAAAGAGATATGCAGCCATTTACCCGAGGTAACTGTACTGGAGTGAAGGAGTTAGCTCTTTCAAGGGCTGTGTGACACAGGGACCAAATTGACATTGATATCTGGAGACCTAAGCAGCTTTATTAAACCATATTCCTCCAGGACGGTGGGAATATATAGGGGCGAGCACATGAATAAATGAAGTTCTAGCTGAGATCCAACTCACAGTAGTTCTACTGGCTCCACACTGTTGGGCCCATTTTCCCCCACTGGCAGAACCATTGTAAGAAGGAAGTGCTTAGAGATCAGTAGCTGCAGGGAGAGCTGATATGTGTCCTACTACTTTCTTGTTTTAAATTGTTTTAATTTCCAGAAAGAAAAATAAGCCAAACGAAACAGAGTCAATGGGAATAGAAATGTAAGCATAGCCTGTAGGTAAAGGTCATGTATCTTGTAAAAATCATGTTTTAGGAAGCCATCAGACTAATACAAAAATCTGAAATATCATGTTCATATTCTACTTGGAATATACTGATCAGTTTTTTTTGGAGGAGGAAGGAAGGATGTTGAATTCAGTCTAATAGCTATGAGTAGCACTGTTTAAAAATTGGTTTATGCAAATGTGGAATAAGACAGCCACAGATGAATTAAACTAAAGACAAAACAATGGAAATAAAGTACATCTTATAAAATAAATTATGCTTTCACAATACTTTGTTCTTATCAGTTCTTTCCTGATGTTATTAAAATCAATTCAGTAAATGACAAATTTCACAAACAGAAATAGCTTAGCTTGAGCATTTACAGGAGGGAGCAATGATGTGTGTACTAAAATGTTAGAAATGTTTATGAAAGAGTTGAAAATTGAGTTAGCTGTTCAAAGGTGACATGATTTGGGTATGTGGAAGGATGCAGAAAAAGTAATAGAAGAAGCTAAGGTATAAAAATAAAAATCCATATATTACATTAAAAATGTGAATAAGTTTAGGGAGTCTAATGAGAAAAGTTGATGTGAAAAAGGCAAGCTAAATCAGCTGAAGAAATCATCTGATAGGTTGGAGCAAAGTAGGAAGAACTCTGATATTAAAATATATTTTATGAAAAATGAATCAGAAATATCACGAAAGGATATAATGGAAAAATTAATGTGGCATTATTGATTTCTTCATACTTGCATCCTGCAAGCACTCCTTCAGTGAGATCTTTTGTTGGGGAAGGGTGCTGGAGATCAAACTCAGGGCCTCTTTGCTAGGCAAGTGCTCTACCATGGAGCTAATTGTCAACCCCTAGTGGGATATTTTTAAAGAAAGACATTTTGAAATCAGGAAGCTTAGAGACTCAGATAGCAATCTTTCCCAGACATGCTGGAAGTCCCTCTTAGTGCTGGTCAACATAATCAAAAAGATGGGACGACACATTTTCCTGTGTCCTTCATCTTCCACACTGTGTCCTCTCCATTGACAGGAAGCCAGGGCCCAGCCAGGCCCAGTACACCATTGCCCATTTGGCTTTCCTGATCACGAAATTAACCAGTGGTTCTCACAGGACAGTGGTGGGATCCAACTTAGAATGCCACCTAAAGAGAAAGAAGTTACTAAACTCTTTTATGGAAAAGATTTGCTTGAAAAGATTTAGATTTGCCTTTACTTACCATGCAGTGATAAATTTGTTTATCAAGTTAATGTTCTGCAAATTTTTAGTGTGGTGCATTAATGGCATAATATTGTATGTGACTTTTTAGTAGAAACACTCATTTTTCTAAAATCTGTTTGAATATTGGTAAATTAGATGTAACCTTTTGTAAACTTTAAATTGTTAGGTACACTAATTGCACTCTTATGCCTCCTATATACTTTCCAGATGGTACACTTTCCTCCTATGCACCCTCCAGACTAATAACTACCTGCACATGAACACAAACTAGATTGTTAATGTAGCAGAAAGTTGCCTAATGTAATCTTTTCATCCAACAGTAATTGTATGTCTTGGTATTTTATGTGGTTCTGTATGGAATTCTTGGCTCTGTTGTATGAATCTAAATCAGCTCAGCAGTTGCCCAAGAAAGATGCACATGGTGTGCCAGCTTAGTAAACCCTGTGTGGGGATTCCTTAGAAAACTCAAACTAGAAATTCCATTTGACCCAGCTATTCCCCTTCTCAGTATCTTTTCCAGAGTTAAAGGCATCGTATTACATGGTTACATGAATATCCATGTTGATAGCCGCAGAACTATTAATAGCTAAATCTTGGAAGCAGACTTTATGTTCTGAACTGATGGGAAGATGAAGAAATGGTGGTGTTCACACACTGTAGAATACTACTCTGCCACAAAGAAGGGTAAATGAGTCATTTGTAGAAAAGTAGATGCACGTTGAGATCGTAATGTTAAATGAAATACACAAGTCACACAAGCTTAAATATTACATGGTTT
>PVJO010034052.1:0-11433 GCA_004026905.1 Hystrix cristata | reverse complement strand
TATGTCTATCTGCTGTTTCTACTTCTTCATCTGAGAAGTGTTTATTCATTTCTGCTGCCCACTTTTGGATTGGGTCTTTAAATGTGGGGAGTCTGATTTTTTTGAGTTCTTTATTTATTCAAGATATTAGTCCTTTGTTGGAGGAATAGCTGGCAAAAATTTTTTTCTCACTCTGTGCATTGTCTCTTCACTCTGTTGATGTTTCTTTTGCTGTGCAAAAGCTTTTTAATAAGATTAGATCCCAGTTGTTTATTCTTTGTGATATTTCCTGGACAACTGGGGATTTGTTCATAAAGTCCTTGCCCACACCTCCCACACCTATGTCTTCAAGAGTTCTACCTATTCTATCTTCCAAAAGATTTAGTGTTTCTGTTTTAATGTTTAGATCTTTGATCCACTTTGATAGATTTTCATTCTGTTAGTTGTTTCCTTTTCTGTGTAGAAGTTTTTAATTTGATATGATCAAATTTGTTGATTCTTGGTATTATTTTATGTGCCATGGAGTTTTTGTTCAGAAAGTCCTTGTCTATGCCTACATTTTAAAGGATTGTACCTATTTTGTCTTCCAGCAGATTAAATGTTTGTGTTCTAATGTTTAGATCTTTGATCCATTTTGATTTTAGTTTCATACATGGTAAGATATATAGGTCTAGACTCTGTCTTCTGCATGTGGGTGTACAAATTTCCCAGCACCATTTATTATATTAGGGAGGCTATCTTTCCTCCAGTGTATGTTTTTGGCACCTCTGTGAAAGATCAAAGAACTGTATGTGCCTGGGGTTGCTTCTGCTTCTTCTATTCTGGTCTGTTGATCCATATGCCTATTTTTGTGCCAGTACCAGGCCGTTTTAACCACTGTAGCTTTGTAATATAACTTGAAGTCTGGGATTGCGATGCCATCTGCTTTGCTTTTGTTACCCAGGATTGCTTTTGCTATCTAGGTCTCTTCTGATTTCATATACGTTTTAGGATTGTTTTCTCTAGCTATGTGAAATCATGTTTGTTACTTGATTGGGATTGCATTAAATATGTACATCAGTTTTGGAGGTATAGCCACATTGATTATATTGGTTCTGCCTATCCAAGAACAGGGGATATTTTTCCATTTTCTTTTCTCCTTGATTTTGTTTTTCAGTCTGATGTTATTTGCATTGTAGAGGTCTTTTACTTCCTTAGTTATGTTAATACCTAAAGATTTAATTTTTTGATGTTATTATGAATGGCATTGTTTTCCTAATTTCCTTTTCAGTGAGTTCATTATTAGTATATAAGAATGGTATTGATTTTTGTGTGTTTAATTTGTATCCTGCTACACTACTGAATTTGGTTATCCATTCTACTAGTCTTTTGGTAGAGATTTGGGTCTTGTAAGTAAAGGATCATGTCAGCTGTAAATAATACTTTGACTTTACCCTTTCCTGTATGTATCACTTTTATTTCTTTCTCTGGCTTGATTTATCTGGCTAATGTTTTGAGGAATATGTTGAACAGAAGTGGTGATAATGGACATCCTTGTCTTGTTCCTGACTTTAGAAGGAAGACTTTCAGTTTTTCCCATTTAATATGATGTTAGCAGTAGGTTGGTCACAAGTGGCTTTTATCATGTTGAGATGAAGACCTTCTATTCCTACTTTCTTCAGGGTTTTTCTTTTTTTTTTTTTTTGGTTAATCATGAATGGATGCTGGATTTTGCCAAAGGCTTTCTCTGCATTTGTTGAGATGATCATGTGATTTTTGCCCTTGTTTCTGTTCATGGAATAAGTTATATTTATTATTTGCATGTGTTGAACCATCCTTACATCCCTGGGATGAAGCCTACTTAGTCATGGTATATGATCTTTTTGATGATTTGTTCCAATCTGTTTGCCAGAATCTTGTTAAGAATTTTTGTGTCTATATTTGTTAGAGAAATTGGTCTATAGTTCTCTTTTTGGTTTGGATCTTGGTCTGGTTTTGGGATCAGGATAATGTTAGCTTCTGAGAAGTATTCCTTCCCTCTCAATTTCATTAAAAGTTTGAGGAGTATTGGTGTCAGATCTTCCCTGAAGTTCTTTTTGTTTTTTTTAAATATTAAAACAATTTTATTTAAAAAAATAAATCCTCTTTTTCCAAAATATCAGGAGAAAAATTATGATATTTCCATAATTGTTAAACCATTGAAAGGCAGTTTCAGTTTATATTTTTTGCTGGCTTGCCTTTTCTCTCTACATGCAGTCAACACTGAATCAATATATCTTGTTGATTGTGAAGTTTGAAAGGATATACAATTTGTTAAAAGAGTAAATAACAAAGGACCAATAAACAACCTTATATATTCAGTTTTCTGTGTAAAAGTACATAAAATAAGAAAGATTTTTAAAATAATTTAGACATTTACCATATAGTTTTTTCTGTTTAGTCTATTAAATATTGCTCTCAACTATTTTACTGTATTTTTTAAGAATACTTACCATGATATCTACCTTCTTCCACATTTCTGAATACACATGTAATAGCATTAGGTATAGGCACAAAGTGTAACTTTGTACCCACTGAGAAGTAACTATGTACTTTCTTCTGTTCTTAGCATCTGTAAACTATCATTCTCTCTCTTTCTCTGAGTTGGGGTATTTTAGATTCCTCATATAAAAGAATTTGGATACAGGATTTGTCATTCTATATATGGTTTATTTTACTTAAGAAATGTCTTTTATGTTCATCCTTATTGTTGCAGATGGTAAGATTGTTTTCTTTTTGAAGGATGAATAATATTCCATTTTAGGTACAGGAATTCCTTTCATCAAAGCATGCTAATCTTTGCCTTTTTCATCTGGCATGCTTCTACTTCATTACATCTGTTTGGATGTCTTGTGTTTTAAAAAAACAAACAACAATTTAAAGTAGCATAAACACTAGTGGAAATCTATGGGCAATTTTAGCTGAAAACAGTGATTTTCATGATTATTACTTCCATGTTGACTTTAAGAACTATTTTTGCTTTTATTTTTCTTTTTGTCCCCTTTATCAGGAAATATAGCTATCAACATGATTTCAAAATCCTAAGCGAGCACCTCAAAATCACTCCTTCCTTCTGCAAGTTCTCCTTTTATTAAGTATCTTTACTATCTTACAGACTTTTCTCTTTTCAGCATGTTACCTCTTTACATAACAATTTTGATAATAAATGCTACAGAATATTAACAGTGATAAAGAAATTCATGCGATTTAAAAGGAGAGCTGAAGTCTTACAAAACTTTTGAATTTTCTTATGCCCCTTTCAAGTCCTCTAAGAATGGATAGCCAGAAATGAATAATTCAGCATTTGAGGATTTTTTTTTTTTTACTTCTGTTCTTTTTGTTGCTCTTACAAATTGCTTTAGATCATCCTGACAAACTCTCAGATCTTAAGTAACCCCAAGTACCATGATTTACAAGCTAATCCTCTGATGGAAGTGTCAATGTTTGATGGTGATAGGTTGGGGTGGTGGCAATGTCTCTGGAGAGTTCAGGGTCAGAAACCCCTTCTCCTTTTATTATTAGTCATTTGCATTATTAAAAAGATGAAAACAGATTTCAACAAGACTGAGGAAAATAATATTTTAACTTTATATGAATTTCTCCCATCAAATTTGAGGATGCTTCCTGAATCCCACAGAGTGAGTAACATCATTTCACAATTCCAAAGAGTCTAGTGACCGATTGTGGTGGACTTATGGTCAGTTTGAGCTGGAACACCCAGCTGAACTGAGTTGGTGTGGTTCTGGGAGTAGAGGATCCACGTGAGGATTGTTGCCCACACAACATAAATGAGAACAAGAGCAGAAGATTGGGGCCGGCTGTTTTCCAGGAGAAGCTCCGATGTGGCTGGTTCTCCTTAAGGGGACTCAGCTGTTCCCCTCTCAGAAGGCGCTCAGAGCCTTGCTGTCCTCGGGGCTGGCTGCTGCTTGCTTCAGAGGAGCGCTGGTCTTCACCTCTACTGTGAGTGTCGTATACTGGTTCCAGTAGAGATTTCTTCAGCATTTTACTGCAGACACAGATGTACGCCAGACATTGCTGTGGGCTCCCAGCCCTTGACTGGATCTTTCGGGCCTCTAGTGCATAGGTAGACTTTCTGCATTCTTCCTGCATTTGGCTTGTGTGTGTGAATATTGTAATTTGTAAATGTCCTGTATTAAACCTGCTCTCTTGCAAACCGTTGACTCTAGAAAGGTAACTAATACAAGACCAATAGTTCCCTTTATGTTTGATGTTTGCCCTGAAATGCCAGGGCCTATGATTCTTCAAAGGAGCTATCTAGGGGATGGTTACCTGTAGTCAAAAAAGGCTGTGACCTGTTGTGACATTTTCTTTTCTGATGTAGTGGGTTCAAGAGTTTGTATTTACTACATTTTTTTTCTTTGTATTTTACTGTAAGATAAGAATTTGCTTTCATTTGATTCTTAATTGTCTCTCAAATGCCAGTGTCTTAAAGGTTTAGCTTCCAGGTTGACACTATTGTGAGGTAGTGGATACTAGAAATGGTTCCTAGTGGAAGCCTTCTAAGAGGATCATGGATCCCAATTATCTCCTTTCTCTTTGCATTGCATCCGTGAGTGAGTGGTTTTATCATGCACTGCTGCCAATATGTGCCATCATAAGCCCGAAACAATAGGGCCAACCAGCCATGAGATGAAACCTCCAGAACAGTGAGTCAAAGAAACCCTTCTTTTTTACTAGGTGATTGTCTCACATATTTTGTTACAATAATAGAAAGCTGAATAATACAGAGTTCTTATTTGCTCCACATTTCTGGTGACAAAACTGAAGGGGGTGGGACTGAGCAACTAACCAATGCCATATTTGTAGTAAAATGGAGAGCTGGGGTAATCCTTCTATGTCTGTCAGGGTTAATATTCATATTCATAGCACTGTCTTTTCAATCACTCAGTATTTTTGGACCTTTTGCTCTGAAGCTAACTTTTCTAAAACCTATAGACTAAGTGATGAATAAGAGAAACATTAGCTATGAAGGAATAGGTGTATATATAAAATATGAAAAACCTATAAGCTAAAATTGTGTGCAAAAAATAAAGGAGAGGGAAATGAAAAGAAAAACAGGGCCCATTCTATACAGGTGAGCCAGTATTGTTTCTGTGAAATGGATATTTTAACTAAAATTAGGAATGACAAAGTGTTCATCAGAAAACCAAGGAGAAAGAATTCCAACCTCAGCAAGAAAACAAAAAGACAGGATGGTTGTAGCATATTGCAGTAAAGAGGGAGAAGAAGGCAGAAGCTGCAAGGGATAAATTGGTTCTTGTCAGTGGGAAACTGAAACTCTGACTACCATTTAGAAAATAATTTGCTGGATGAACAGGATGAATAAAGAACACACAGAAATCAGTGCAAGTAGTATGGGGTAGAGATAATAGTAGCTGGATGAAGATATTGATGGTGCAAAGTAGATAGATTTAAATATGTCATTAGGATCAAAGGTCAAAATAAAAGATAATAGGAAAGAGATCTTTCTCAAACGAGAAAGGGACCAAGAGATGGTGGGAAGGACTAGGGATGGGAGGTAAAGGGGATGAAATAATGAGTTAAGATGTGTTTTGTACATGTACCTCCTCCCCACAAGGAATATAAACATGCACCGTAAACATAAACTAATAAAAGTAGTATAGCATAATACAGGCAGTTACTATGAAAATGTACTTAGATAAGCATCTTAAAAACTTTAAGTAGAATTCTTTTTCTCCTGCTGTGATAAGAATTTAAAAGTTTTGTTTCTCTTTCATGTTATCTATACCATGGTGACTTAATATCATTGATGACCTCAGAAAATATTCTAATAACAGTGACATACATGAGAGTATTTCCCTCACGAAGTTTATACCACCTCAGACATGGACATAGTAGAAGAACAACAGTTACAGAGTCACTAGAATATAAGTGTTTCACCAATGAAAAGTTTTTGTTGGTCTGTAATGGTTTGTAGAATTATCATTCAATAGAGAACCAGTAAGATATTCCCTGAAGTTCTTGTAGAGTTCAGCTGTGAATCCATCAGGTCTTGGGATTTTCTTGGCTTTTCTTAGTTGGTAGTTTTTTTTTTTTTTTTAACTGCTTCAATTTCATTGCCTTTTTTTGGATTATTCAAGATTTTTAAGTCTTCTTGGCTCAATTTTGGCAATTCATATATGTTTAGGAATCTGCATTTCTTCTGAGTTCTCTAATTGTTTGGCATGTATATTTGTCAAGTAGTTGCTGCTTCTGGACTTTGGCAGTGTCTGTTGTGAAGACACCTTTTTCATTTCTATTGCGTTAATTTGTGTCTTTTCTTTCCTTTTTTGGTAAGATTGGTTAAAGGTTTTTATATTTTGTTTATTCTTTCAAAGAACAAGCTCTTCAATTCATTGCATTTTTTTTTTAGCCCCCATTTCATTTATTTCTGCTGTGCTCTTTATAATTTCCTTCCTTGAACAAGATCTGTGTTTGGATTGTTCTTGTTTTTCTAAGACCTTGAGATGCGTCATTAGGTTATTTCTTTGGGCTCATTCTATTTTTCTGATGTGGGCATTCACGCTATATATGTTCCTTGTAGGACTGCTTTCATTCTGTCCCATAATTTCTAGTATGTTGTACTGGTATTATCATTTAATTGTAGGAGCTGTCTTATTTACTCTTTAATTTCCTCTGTGACCCATTGATTATTCAAGATGTGTTTCCGTGTTTCCATATTTACACAGTTTCTGTGGTTTCTTTTGCTACTGATTCTAGTTTTGTTGTATGTGATCTGATAATATACCTTCTGAACTGGTTTTGGGAGAGTTGGGAGGTTTGCAAGGCATTTTGTGGCCTTGTCTTTTCATATTTCTGAGTTTTTTGCTTTTTTTTTTTTGTGGTGTCAGGGATCGAACTCAGGCCCTTGTGCTTGCAAGGCAAGCACTCTAATCACTGAGCTAAATCCCCAGCCCCGCTTTTTTTGTTTGTTTGTTTGTTTGTTTGTTCTGTGCAAGGGTATGCAAATTCTTTGGCTCAGTGCCCCGTTTGGGAGCAAGGCACAGTATTGTCCATAATCCCCAGGCAATCCAGATACTGGCATAGAGAGAAAACCAATTGCCAGCCACTACTTGGCTATAGTAGTAAATTCAGCAAAAACAATGGCACCAAATTTCAACTGGATGTTGACAGACCCTGGGAACCACCTGTGAACAGCCCTTAACCAAAACAAAGAGGACTGTGATTTAAGTGCAGACAATTAGGCCACCGTTATATTGCCATATCGTAGTTCAGGCCATTAATTCCTGCTGGATGTAGGCAGCAATGCTGGAGCACAAACATACCACTCTATTAAATGCCTTCTTCTTCAGGACCACCCCCTCTGACTATTACTCCCACTGACCTTCCGGTGTGTGCACAGGCCTCCCAGGGGATCCCAGGAGATTCCCATTTAGCTGTCACCCTCTCCAAGCCTAACTCCTGAGTCTGTCCTTCACCCAGTTTCTGTGGCAGGTGATCACTTCAGTGCTGAAGCAAGACTCCTCTGGGGTGTTGGTCTCTTCTTCGATCTGGTCAATCTGTTGGTTGTCACCTCTGTGGCCCTGTGCTGTGGAGAACCCGGGGGCTGGCTGTGGGGCGCTCGGTTCCCAGGACCTTCTCCGACTTGGCATGGGGCCCTGGTGGGCATTGGCATCTACAAAACTAGAATTTGGACTCACATCTCATAGGGGCCAGGCTTAGACTTCTTATTTTAATTTTTTTTCAAGCAACGTACATCCATTTGTTCCTTCCATTTCCCTTGGTCAGAAATCTGGCTCAGTGTGGCTGGCTTCTTTGCACAATCTCCCTGAACTAAAACTCCAGGTGTTGGCTGGAGCTGTGCTCTCTTTTGAGTTCACAAAGTGTTTTCAGAATTCATTTTTTTCTCTTGCCTTCCGTGCAGACCCCTCTGTCTTCAAGCCTTCAAATGCTCATCAAATCTTTCTCAGACTTCAGATCTTTTGGATTCCCTCTGAAACACGTAGAGATGGGCCTCCGTTATTTAAAAGTTTAAGGTGCTTATGGAAGAGTGTTTTATAATTTCAAAAGGAAATTTAACTTTAAAAATTCTCTCTACCTGTCCTGTAAAGACAAATAGTTTGCACAGGCAACGAAATGAGCTCGATACAAATTGTGAATTCAGAGGAGAGGTAAGAACAATACCTAAGTTCCTACAAGAGAACTTTTTTTTAAATTATTTTAGTGGTACATTTTAGATGTACATAGTAATAACATTCATCGTAGGGGATTTGTACCTGTACATAATATATCTTGTTGCTTCTTTTTTCCCATTCCCCTCCCCTCCCTTCACCCCCTCCTCCCTCCTTATTTACAAAAGCTTTATTTCCATTTTTTCCTTCCATTTCTTATTTCTCTTGTCCCTCTGTTCCTTTTCCCTTCCCCCTCCCTTGTTCCCTTTCCCATTTGGACATTTTCTTCCCTTTCCCGATATAATATATTTTAGTCTTTATTTACACTTTCAGTTTCTCACAACAGAGAAACAATGCAGTATTTAAACATGTGTGTCTGATTTATTTTACTCAAGAGTATGCTCTCAAGATGCATCCATTTATTCAGAAATATCTCAAGCTTATCATTCTTTATGGCAGAGTAGTACTCCCTTCTATAAAAAAACCACATTTTCTTTATCCATTCCTCGGTTGATGGGCATTTGTTCTGTTTCCAAGATTTAGCTATCACAAACTGTGCTGCTATAAACATGGGTGTGCATATATCACTGCAGTATGATGCCCTCAATTTGATTGGACGTTGCCAGTGAGCCTGTGATAGCCAAGACATCAGCAGCAACCCTGCTTCTGGCTGGAATTTTTAGAAGATCCTCATGGTCTTTCGTGGGACAGATTTGTCCAAGTGAATTTAGAAAATTTGCTTGCATCTTTCTAAACAAAGCTTTACAAACTTCAGGACTAGATTGAATCTTGTGTTGCATTCAGGAAGGACCACTCCTTTCAAGAGTGACTTACTGTACGTGGCATTTCCCTATGCCAGACCAATAAAGCAGATGGATTGTTGCCTTGACCAAAAGTCAAGGTCATCACTTGCACCCTGCTTGTCCCCATGCAGGAACACAGACTCTGGGCAGATACCTCAGATGTATTGAATTAGAATGGCCACTCTTCTGACTAGGAATGGAATACTGCAATGAAAGGTGAGAACTCATAAGTCCTTTGTGACCTTGGAATGTTACAATTTCTCGTGACCTCAGTTTCTCATATAAAAAATTAGAAAGTGATAATTTTCTAGGTCCAGTCCCAAAGTACATTTTGACTAAGATGGACAAAACCCCCAGTCCTCATTGTGAATGCCATATGCATGAAAGTAGGTAGCACAGGGGGAAATCACCTTATTAAACAAGGAACTGGTAATACCCAGAAGATACTGGAATTATTGATATGTAATTATAGATAATTCCAGAAGCATATGAAATTCACTTAAAATGAGCAACTTCAAAGAACAATATTTGAACTTCAGCTCTTGGTGGCTGAAAAGACCTATAAGGAAAGTTGCTTGGGAAATCCAGGGACATGTTTCCTGCAGTAACCATTTTAAAGAAACTATGGACCATTCTGAGGGTCTCAGTCTTAGTTACTTGTTCTTGACTAATTTTTCTCTACATTTCTAGCACATGTTTCATATTCTGTGAATTGAATTAAACTTAAAATATATATGTTAATGGATAGTGTACTAGATAGTATATATATATATATCATGTAGATTCCAATTTTTAAAAAATGCTTTTAAAAACATTTTGGTTTTTGAGCTAAAATGTGCTTATTTTTTTCTGTGCATTGCTTGAAACCCATAATAAGCTGTTCTTATAGATGATTGCTCCCATTCGTGACAAAGTGTTTCCACTTTTACGTCTTAAACATTAAATAATTTTAAGAGTAGTCATACTATAAAATCTACTCATAGTATTTACATCAGATGTCATAAATAAATCATAACCAAGAGAATACAAAGAATTGAAAGAAAATCTTCAGAAAATCTAATTTCTTTTCCCCCCTTTCTTTTCCTGGGGATTGAACCCAGGAGTGCTCTATGATTGCTCTACAATTCCAGCCCTTTTTATTTTTATTTTGACACATGGTCTTATTAAGTTGTCCAGGCTGGCCTCGAACTTGTGACCCTTCTACCTCAGCCTCCTGAGTAGCTGGGGTTTCTAGGCTTAATTTCTGTTATTCATTTTAATGAAAACAAAATGTGTACTGGTTGCATTTTAAAATAGAAATGATGGGGGGAGGAAATAATTGCATTTTCCTCCTGCTCTTCATTTTATAATCTGCAGGATATTTCTCCAACATTTCCGTGTGAATGTCCTTAACTGGTGCAGCAACTCAGATTTACCCTGGAGGGAACAGAAGATGACCTGAATGAAGCATTGTTTCAAATAACTGCCAAGGTCTAGACACTCATTTGACGTTTCTTGTTTTATTTTTAAATGTTGTCGTTTTTGAAATTCTTTTGAAATTGCAATATACTCAATATGATTTTGATTTCATTTTAAAAGACGCCACTTAAATTACTGATGTGCAAGTAACTTCTCAAAGATGCACCCTCTTTATCTTGGATCCCCCGGGGTCCCCAATTCCGCCCTGGGGTGCACATACAAGTTCAGCTATAGGCAATCTGTTTGACCACCAAGAGCCTATAGCTGAACTTGCTAAAGGCAAGTCCATCAGGTTAGGTCCTAATTATTCAGCTTGTTTCCAGTACTTTTTTTGTAGAAACAAATATGTAGCAGTTAGTTGCCTCAAGGGACTTAGTTTGGTTTAGGAGGAAGAATGCACTGCTTTACAGAAAGCTGAAAACCATGCTGGGTCTTGCCTGGAGAATGCTAGGTGAGTGGCATAGACAAGTGCTATGAGGGTGTGGAGGAGGAGGAACATCACTAAACATTTTTCTTTAGTGTTTTATAAAGACGGTACTATACCCAGTTTAAAAGAATGTTAGGATTGTGATCAGTAAGAACTAATCAGAGAGGAGACAGGATGAAAGCAAGGTGGCTTTGGGAGTGATCATATTTAGCCAAAATAAAATGAAACAAGGCACTTCCAGAGCAGAGGAGGGTGAAGGAGGGTGAAGAAAGAGAAGCCCTTGAGGGTCAGGCTGCTGTGCTGGTGGGCGCTTTTTGTGGTGGGGAGCTATTTAAGGGTTCATACATTTAAGTGTGAAGAGTGATACATAAAAGCTGGGCAAGCTGGGAGTACCCTTGTTGTCGGATGGGAAGGGGGATTTAGAAAATATATCTCCAGGTTCTTTATTCGCGCAGGCAATGAATTGCAGGAGCGAATTTTAGGGCATTGGGAAAGTTTATTTAAGTAACAAAAGAGAGACTGGTTTGGCCAGGTGGGTAAAATAACCAGCTGATGCTGCAATTAGGAATCTGAAAAGGCCTAGGAGACTAGGGAG
>PVJO010034051.1:0-11431 GCA_004026905.1 Hystrix cristata | reverse complement strand
TCCCAGAACTTACTGTACTTTTATGTAGCTGTGTAACACAGAAACACTGTTAAGCAGAGTAGCGCTAAGTGGGCTTTTGCTGTACAAACAATTTGAGCTTAATTTCTTCATTGATACACAGCCGCACATATCCAATTGTTCCGTACTATAAAGAAGTGAGTCAAGATATGTATGCAGAGGTCTAACACGCTGTGTAGTGCACACTCAGTAAATGAAAGCGGATGCTTGTAACACTGCTGCATGATTTTTACACTTTTTCCCCTTATAGTTTCTATGATACTGTTTAAGGTTGTACTTACTAGAGTGAGACAGCAGTCCTCAAGTTATATTCAACTTTCTTTGTTTTTCTCTTTTTCGTTATTTTTAGTACTTGATTTATTTATGATGACATTTTAACTATAGATCATAAAATTCCAACTGAAAGCAATTTATTGTTGATTTTACAACCCACATGGGCTTGGTCATATGCACCATTGCTTCATGTTTTTGCTGGCATTAAGATCAAGTAATTACACTCTAAGTATTATAATAATGTTTTTAAAAGGAGAAGCAGCAAGGAAAAGGCATACTCTATCTCCTAGGTGTATCCTAATTTTGAGAAGTTTCACATTTAGAATACTGTGTAACTTTAACTTTATTATAATTTGTTCATGTAGGTTTAAGCTTTAATACTTTTAACTCATTTTGTTGTAAATTACAATGGAAAAAAAATTGAAATGACAAGCACTAAATGTACGAATCCTAACCCCCAAAGGACTATGGTTGTCTTAGTGTCTTAGTTAGCTTTTCTAGAGTCAATGGTTTGTAAGAGAGCAGATTTGATACAGAACATTTATAAGTTACAATATTCACCCACAAGCCAAATGCAGGAAGCGTGCCCAATATCTGTCTAGGCACTGAAGACCCAAAAGATCCAATCCAGGGTTGGGAGCCCAGGGCACTGTCCCATGTACGTCTGTGTCTGCAAGTGGTGGCTGAAGAAATCTTTGCTGGAACCAGGATATGATGCTTGCAGTACAGATGACAACCAGAGCTTCCCCGAAGCAACAGCAGCCATCCTCGATGACAGCAAGAGCCCGAACTCCTTCCTCAATGAGAACAGCCGAGTCCCCTACAAGAGAACCAGCCGCAGCAGAGCTTCTCCTGAGAAACAGCCCGCCCACTAGCTTCTGCTCCCATTCTGCTCTATGTTGCATCAGCAACAATCCTCAGGTGGATCCTCTATGCCCAGAACCACACCAGCTCAGTCCAGCTGGGCGTTCTGGCTCAAGTTGTGCACAGTAAATCCACCACAATTAGTATCCATGTTTACCTTCTTTTTGTGCAACTAGAAATTTTGTTTGTTCTTCACAAAATATTTAAAAATCTTCATGACAGAATTATCCCGAACTTACTAAATGCTGTGGGAAGCTATTAAAATTATGTTAAAGTTCTGGTATTACAACTTAAAACTATATGGAAGCAACACAAATTAGTTAACATAGTAATTAGTAACATTTCTTCCTCATATGAATTAGGAAATGATAAGCATTGTCTTAGATATTAAATTAAATCAAGGGTTTTCTTTGGGTGTGTCATCAGGGTTATAGGCAAAATTCAAAAGGTGCTCATCATGACTAAGTGATGTATGGTGTTCCTGGAAAGGCTATTAATTGAAGCATATTTTTTCCTCTTCTAAAGTTTCTGGCCATTTTAAACATGTTCAGCTGGATTTGTCTCATACCACCCAAAGAACCTAGTGAGTTGGGTACATGTTTTTTGTTTTTTGGTTTTTTTTCGAGGCCCTATAATGAATATTTATCATTGTATGCTACTGAGTTTGGGGATAGATTTGCTGTATACACTTGGAGACCTGTAGAGGAGGAAGTAATGGCAGTATATACATTGTTAATTAGGTTATTCCATGAACTCTGTAAGTGCAAATTAATGATATAACAAAGTTTTTTTTTTTTTTAGTATGAGCCTTAAAAGCAACTTTGAAAGATCTATTTACTATATGTCTTGTGAATATGGCTCTTCTTTTTTAAAATAATTTAAGATAACCAATATTAGTTTTCTTTTAGGTTGAAAGTTCATTTTTTTTTTCTAGAAGATTTATTGTATGGATCTTAGCTAAATGACTTTGATTTACACATATTATTTTGGTCATTAAAGCTGGCACTTGTGAAGCCTCCCTCATTATTATAATAACATCAAGAATCATTCCGAGTTACCAGCCCCGACTTGTTAATCTTTAGAAATATCAGGGCTATTTGAATGTAGCAATTCCTCCTTTTAGCTCTCACTTGTGAACAAAATATCATCCCACTCAATTATTATATTAAGTTACCTAAACAAATATTTCCTTGGATTAAATCCTTCACCCTGAATTTTCCATTCTTTTAGAAACCAGCTTTCACTAATAACCGTAGAATTTTTTGTGCCAGTAATACTAAAAATGAACCACATGTGATGAAGTTTATAAAATAGACGAAAGGGAGAAATGTTCTTCCTGTAATTAACTACTGGACGTGTTTGACTTGTTTAGTGGAAAGGTGTGGGTTTCCAGGGCAATTCATAAGGCATTAACTGTAAGTAACAAAATAGGTCAAATCTTACTCTTCAGGAGGAAGGGACTTTATATCAGTCTTCTGGCAGGAGTAAAGATTGTCAGTGTCACCATTGTACTTCAAAAGAAAAACTTTTCCCAGAAAATTAGATCAACTTTATAGTAGCCATTCAGATAAAATATATATGTATAATTTGTGTAAAGATCATTGAATAACGATTATGAAGTATTTTAGATGATATACGCATATAATCTCTTAAGAGAAAAATTATGGAAAGATGGCATGGTGTTATGGGAAGCTCCCCTTGGTTAATTTTTCTGCCGTGTCTCTCAATGTGTGGTTACTGTTTAGCTGTTAAAGATCAGTAATCAATGACATGGAGTGATGCATCTTTTCATCTGTTCAGTAAATATTTCTTAGTGTACTATGTGGCAGGAACTGGCAAATTGAATGAAGCAAATTCCATGTATTCATAGAATGTGTATTCTAAAGAAATTAAGCAAAATAATAATATAGATACATGCAAGTCAGTTGTATTATTATTAGTGGTGGTGGTAGTAGTACAAATAAGTGCTAATAGGTAGCAATAGTATTGCAGTACTAGCGGTGTGTTTGAGCAGCGTGTGACAGGACAGTGGCAGGAAATTGCCTGAAACCTGCCTCCAGTTACACTCGGTATCACTCACGCTGCTTTAACTGTGCTGCCCTGATTGATGTTCCCCAAGTATCCCAAGCACATAATCCCGCTTAGGGCTTTCCACTGCTGTTCTCTGTGCACAGTGCATGGCTCCCTCGGCTATCTTACCCCATCCCTTTCAAATATCGCCTCATTAAAGAGGATTATGCTGGATACATTATCTTAAAAGAACTTTCACAATTTATCCTTCAATGCCACCCCCCCTTATCTTGGTTGCTTGCTTACTTACTTGTGTTCCTTCTTTTCTTCTTTCCTTCTTCCTTCTTCTTTCTTCTTTTGCTTTTCAGTACTGGAGATTGAGCCCGGGTCCTCACACATGCTAGGCAAGCATTCTACCACTGAGCTACATCCCCAGTCCAATCTGCTCTTCATTTTTTTAAGTTTCAGATCACTTATCACCCTTGTCATACTATATAATGTAGTTATTATTTTTATTTTTAATTCACCTCTTCCTAATAGAAAATAAGCCTCATAACATGAGGGGTCTTTGTCTGACTTGTTAGCTGGATTATTCCAGACACCTAAAGCAGAACTAGCACAGAGTAGCCATTCAGTTAGTTTTTGGTTAAAGACATGATGGAGTCAGGGACAAATGGGGACAAACACAAGAGATGAGGTGGTTTATGTTTCAACAGAGTCATTGGCTGCTTTGTGGAGAGTAGATCAAGGGTGTTGTGGGGGTGCAGGAGAAGCGAACCACCATGGAGGAAGTAAAAGCAGTATTAACAGGTGTGGTGGACCTGTTATTGTGGTCAATTTGAGCAGGAACGCCCAGCTGGACTGAGTTGTTGTGGCTCGAGGCGTAGAGGATCCACCTGAGGATTGTTGCCCACGCAACACAAAGGAGAACAGGAGCAGATGACAGGGGCCAGCTGTTCCCAGGAAAAGCTCTGTTGTGGTTGGTTCTCCCAAAGAGATCTCAGCTGTTCTCATCACAGAAGCATCTCAGGGCCTTGCTGTTGTCGGGAATGGCTGTTGTTCATTTGGGGGGAGCTCTGGTCTTCATCTCCACTGTGAGCATCGTATTGTGGTTCCAGTGTAGATTGCTTCACCTTTTTAGTGCAGACATGGACACACATGAGACATTGCTTTGGGCTCCCAGACCTTGATCGAATCTTTCAGGTCTCCAGTGCGTAGATAGATGCTCTGAACTCTTCCTGCATTTGGCTTGTGTGTAAATGTTGTAATTTGTAAATCTGCTGTATTAAATCTGCTCTCTTCCAAACCACTGACTCTAGAAAGGTAGCTAATACAGCATGTGAAGCCTGGGAGTGGCTGCCACCGTGGTAGAGGAGGTGAGATGTGCAAGGATATATCACATAGGAAAATCATGTTCCGTGATAAAATTGTAGTAAAACTTGGAGCCAAACAATACTGGTGACATCCTGTAATTCACCAGTAAATGGTAAATGTCACCTATGCAATTTAGACACAATTTAAATAATGATGGGGCCTTAGACAGTTTGCATGTCCACAGATGTAAAATGATTCTTTTCATTCTTCAATAATTTTAAACTAAAATGCTATTGAAAGCCCAAAAATATTTGTTTATCTTTTCCATGAATATCCTGAGACATGAAAATACATCTTCAAAGAATTCATATCTAATGTCAGTTTTTCAAAGTCTTCTAATGTATTTGAATAGATTGATTTTTAAATGCATGGTTCCATTGTTAAAAGAACCATTTATGTGTGTCTCTTTAAAAGAACATTGAAAATGGTTAGATGATTACATAGATTAAACCCAGCACCACTGCCTTGCTGGAAGACTGTTTTATGTGGTTGGAAACTGAGCCGGTAGCCCAGGAATCGGAAGGGACAACTTATCAGCAACAAACACAGTATCTGAAAGATGTACCAGAGTCATGTTTGTATCTGTATAAGAGGTTCCTTAGGACCTAACCCCAGAAATAATCTCGTCCCATATTTCACAAATTGTACCAAGCTTATCGATGTGGTTTATTAGTCTTTGGCATAATAAAAGTAACGAAGTGGAGATTACATATGGGTTATTAAAGGGAGTTTCAGTGATTATAGCAAAGGCAGACAGATACAGTATGTGGGTGAGGAATACATTCATACATACATACCCATCTTCAAAAACATTAACAGCTCAAAAAATCTAGCATTCTAGATTTGTTTTGCCTCATCCATTTTGTGGCTTCAAGAAATAGTGCTGCCTAACTGTGCAGGCCACGAATCAGGGTTCTTAGTCAAGATCCAAGCATTCAAAAATGATGTAGTTCTTGAGATTATAGTATTAAGTGAAATAAATCAGACATAGAAGGTTAAATATCACATTATATAATGTAAATTAAAAATATAAATAAAAGAGCATTTATTGCCTACTAGGAGGAGGCAGAATAAGTTATATAAATAATTTAAAAAGCAAAATAGAGAAGTGGTAGGAAACAGGGAAGTAGGTTTATAGAGATGGCAAGAGGACTTGGAGATGGCGGGAGGAGGGAGGTGAAGGAGGGAAAGCAAAGTAAAACTGATTGAAATGTGATATGTATGTGTACCAATTCCCCAAGATAAATGCAATTATTATTTTTCATAAATACTAATTTAAAATAATGCAGTTATGTTCAGTATATTTGATTTTGAAAGACAGTGGGGTGTCTAATACATTTCAGAAAGGTTTTAAGAAATTATTAAAGTTTAAATGGTTTTGGTATTGGGAAACTTCAAATTCAGTTATAGAAAATAATTTTAAGAGCTCAGTCCTTGAAGATGCTAAATAATTAATGCTTTCGATTGTGACCGTTAGAGTTAAAAGTGACATTTTAAAAGAGATGGAACTCTTTGAATCCCAGGGGCAGTTAGGTCTACTAACATTGATAATTTTTTAAATATCTAAAATCATCTGTCTGACCTTACTGCTTCATGCGCGCAGTAACGCAGTCTTCATACATGCCGGTCCAGTCTCGGGAGAATGACCGGCGACAGACTTGTGAAGATCGTGGGTGTAACCACAGGACACTCACTCTGGGAAGGACTGCAGGGTCAGTGGCCTTGCTGCTTTAGGCTCTGCGGATACTTTGGCTTGACTCCAGCCTCGCTTTCTGCAATTAGAAAGAACATTGCTCTTCCAGTCTCCAGTCATCAACAGCGAAGCTGCGTATGCCTGTGGGCTGTCTGACCCACCATGGCAATTTGTACTAGAAGACTCCAGGGTGGGGGCCTAAAAGTGACAAAAGACTGACAGTAACCTTCTGCTAACCAGTTTAATTTCCTTGAGTATCTTTTGGCTGCTATATCAAAATATTTCAGTAAAAATAGAAACTATTCATAATCGATTTTTAAAAATCATAAAGTAAGATAGATGATGATCGTTTAGTGAAGGTCAGCGGGACCCCGGGGGTACCTTCAGGGATCACTGGGGACTCATGTGATTGCTGTAACTAATGCTAAGTCGTGTGTATGTGCATTTTTCCAGGAAAAAGATCCTATTTTGTTCTATTTTTAAAGCATCTATGACACCCTCTTCGAAGATTTTCCTAAGATTAAAAACTGCTGTTGACGGCTGTCAACTACAGTACACATGTAAGCAAATGTCAGCGTATGTCCCACCAGGTTTCAAGGACCGCATATTCCAGCACTTCTCTTTCCGCATACTCCAGTGAAATATTATCCAGATGGCTTAGGACTTAAAGTCAACTTGGTACGATGCATAAACTGCAGGCATTATCGACAGACTTCTTGGATTCAAATTCTGACCCGGCCATAAACTCCAGAAATGGGCTCAGTTAAATCAGTTAACCCCTTAGAGCTTCAGCTCGCTTATTTGGAAAAAGAAAAGAAAAGAAAGAAAAAAATGGAAATACAGTACCTGCCTTATAGGGGTGAAGTGAGGATTGAAGTGATCGTTCATTAAAATGCCTCACACATTTCCCAGAACTTGACTCTGACTGTACGAATCTCATCAGTGTTACCTAAGGAACTTGCATTAATTTTAATAAAATCCTTAATTTTGTATATCTGCCCTTTATGGTGTCAAATACCAGCTAGCGATCTTTCCATTCTAATCAAAATTATCACATTTTTAATTCACCCTTGTTAATCTTTATCAGTATTGAAATTCTGGGCACCTGTATTGTGATACTTTGTATTTGAAGTCACTATTTTTGGTTAAAATCTTATATGTGAACATTTTCACCTTGTAGTGTTTGTTTGTTTTTAACTCTGTAAAGGAACAAATCTAAAATGTTCATTATTATATAATAAATCAATAAAACATTATACGTGTTTCCGGGCCATCATGATAAATTGGAAAAGTATCTGAATGAACATCATTAAATTTTGGGGGTTTATATACTGAGGAAATACAAACTGTATATAAAGTTGTATCGACCTTTTCTCTTTCTGTAGAAAGATAAGAACCCTAGCGAATTAACAGGTTCGATTGACATATTGTTCTTTTTTTTCCCACAGCACTTGTAGTGAGATTTCTGACCAAAAGGTTCATCTGGGAATATGATCCCACCCTCGGTAGGTCAAATTTTTTTTCCTCCTCCCTGCTAATCAAAGATCATTACCTCCCAAATGATGACATATTCTGTTGCAATATTTTCAAGCTCCTTGTAGCAGCTTTAGAAGTGCAAATTGTTATCTAACCTTGCAAAGAAGCCCTCTAAGAGGTGAGCTCTATGTCTCAAGCTGTCTGTACACAGAACCCTGCAAGCTTTTAATGCAGCAATGAAGAAATCAGGTCAAATCTGAGACCAGAAGGAACTGGTGCAGTGTGATACTTGCCTATCAGAAAAAGGAAGCATAATTCTAATTGGAGAAGGGAAAATACGGACATAGCAAATCTGGTATAGAGTAGAATGGAGTGCTGGGAAGAGTAATAGAAAAATAGACCTTCTGGTCACTGATTTGGGGGAAGTTTAAGAATAAACTATTCCCTACCCTGTCTGTTAAGGATAAAGTATTCCCCTCTCGGGCTTGGTGCCAATGAATTGAACTAAAGTGCATTTAAAAAAAGAAGCAAAAAGTAATGTTTGTGGATTTTGAAAGAAGCGATGATGTTTATGGACAAACTATGGGCAAAGACTATTTCTAAAACTCTTTTGTTTTTTTGTTATCACTCCACGGTTGAGTGTATTCAGTGTAAAGGGAGCTTCCCTCCTCTTCATCCTTTATTTCATTGTTTCTTTGTTACATTTGTTTTACAAATATTTATGAACTGCCTCCCACGTGTCAGTAATATTGTGTAGGTACTGAGGATCAGTCAGTCTGAAAAAGGAGAAAGCCTCTGCCTTTTGTGAGCTAACCATCTCATTAAAAACATAGAGTAAATAAATGAATAAATATATCAAGTAGTGAAAGGTGCTGGAAGGAGAACTGAACATGGAAGAGGACAAGAGTGCTTTAACAGTTCACTTTTTAATATTTAAGTTTTCACTCTCTCTAGAACTATTCTAGCAAGAAATACAAGATGAAGACCAAGTATTTTTTAAAATGATTGATCAGTTTTCCTCCTATCATTAACTAAGTAGCTCCTACCTTTCCATATTACCTCCAGTGCTGTCTTCGTATATTAAATAATTTACAATAGATTTGCTTTTCACAGCCAATCACATAGTTTTTTGATAGTTGCATGCTCTATGCAACAATTTCTCAGTAGAGAAATTCTTCCATTACTGTTTTACAAAATTATCGTGGCCACTCTCGCGAGTGTATTTTCCAAGGTTGGTTTTAGCAACTGTCATAACATGACACAGTTTTGATTGGAACTGAACTAAAACGATAAATTGCATCGAGATGACCCTTATCGTCACGATATTCAATCTTTCATTCTAAGGGAACACCGTATCTCTACATTTATTATTTATTCTTCTTTGGTTTTGCTCTTAAATATTTCATTCATCAGAATTTTCTAGCAAACTTTAAATATAGCCATGTTCTAAGTTTAAGATGATTATACTTGGACCTGTAAATGAACTTGGTTTGAAAAATCATTTTCTATTGTTTAGCCCACTAAATATTTATTTTCCCCTTATATTTTTACTATTTATATAAGCCTTGTAGAGATTATCTTGGAATCTCAGTGATTGAAAGGAGTTCAGCAGAATAATGCTAATTTTGTTTTTCTGTCCATACATCTCAATGAAAGGCAAAGCTTACAAAAATGATCCCATCAATATTTTGAACTTTGAATGTGTTCTAGTAAGTAATGTTCCTATTTTAAATTAGTCTTAGGTGCACCATTTACCCTTTTGTTTGATCATTGTGACAACAACTGCTGTTAATAGAAATCAGCCCCCGTCAGTTGTCCTTCCCTCCGAGTGGTGAATCTTCACTAAGCGGCCTTGCGCTCTCCTGTTCAGAGGCCTGCGGCTGCTAAGCAACCAGAGCTCTCCTCCCACTTCAGGAGAAACAGGTGCATGACTCACCCCCCAGTGAGGGTTTCATTAGCTCTGGATCTGTGTGGGCAGATACCCAGGAGCACTGGAAGTCACTAATGTTTCAGCACAGCAGAGACCCCCCATCTATTTGATTCAAGAGACATTAGCATTTTCTCAGTTTAGCTTCACACTACCAAAGGGAAGGCGTGATCCTTTGTTGAATACCCGGCAACTTTAGAAGCATCGAGACAACCACCAACAGAAATAGCATGCACATTACAAAACAAAATAGCATATTTGTGTAAACAAAAAATTCCTTGGATTCTGAATCCAGTGCCTTCTGCAGAAACATGGGCCTAGGTCTTTTGGCTGTAATAGAACCGTTGCTGCCTGAGAAGCTAGAGACTACGAACAACATTCTACATATTAACCAAATTGGAATATTACTGGTTTGAAGTAATTCTGCACAGAAAATGCTTGCTACTATGGTAACAAATGACCTCAAAACTTCTAGATTTTAGGCCCAGTGGTGTTTTTTTTTCCCCCTGTTGTTTTGTTTTCAGTTTTGATGGATAGGATCTATCATAAGAATGCCAGTTAGAGACACAAGCAAGGGGCAGAGGTGAGGAGGGCTAACTCTATACTTAACACTTCTGTTTCATGAAAGAAGGGAATTTTTAACATACAAGTGTCTTGAAGGATATAGCCTAAGAACAAGTATATTCCTGTACATTGTGTGTTTTTAGTTTCCAATAAAATTTTTTCATTTCACTGTGAATCAGTGGAGTCTTCGTCAGAGGCCAGCTCTGGTTTAGAACAGCAGTTGAAAACCAGCACTGAAGCTCATAAGAAATGAGACAAAGATATCTAACCAGGACAGCCCCTGGCAGGGGTGGCAGCAGTATGCTGATGATGTAAAAACAGAAACCATATTGTGCAGTCCCATTCAAGAACTCAAGCCCTACATCCAAGAGTCCTCTTATCCTGTACAAATTCTGGATGTAGTCAAGGACAGAGACAAAAACTTAGCTTGTGTGCAATATTGTGTGTATGCCTGTGAGGATATGTCTGTGTTCGAGACATTGGAGAAGAGGAGAGAGACTGCATTTTGGACCTATCACTGCTATACTCGAACACTGGAGACTCCTTACATTGTTTTGAATGAACAATGGCTGTCTTTATCTGCTTCATACAAGCTCAGCTAGGAAAAAAAGTAAGAGTCAGAACACACTTTAGACTCACCAGTCCTTTGATTCTGTCCTTGATTCTTCCTGCCTACTTTACAGTTCCTTCTGTTTGAAAAGACTCATACAAAGATAAAGACAGACAAAGAATAAATTATCTCAATTGGATATCAAAAAGAAGTGCTCAGCCAACTCATAGAACTATTTAATATTGACACCGCAGGGAACTTAACATAGTCATTTAACAAATAAGGAAATAGACCCAAAGAAGTAAATTTTTATCTGAGATTTAATGACTGGTTTGTGGTAAGGCCAGCAATGGAACTCAAGTCAGGACAGTTTCTTCTCTAGCATAAATCAGCCTTACTAACTGCTGTTGTAACCACGCTGGCCAAGTGTCCATATGAATGTGTTGAAATTTGCAAAAAACTAAGTTAGTATAAGGATTAACAACATGCAACTTCCCTTTGATCATTAATTCCTCTCAAAATACACAAAATATGTACTTCTATTTATAAAACATTGTTGATACAGGTTTTTAATCTTTCATACACAGTCAAATTTAAATATAATTTGTATATTTTTCTTAAAGTATGCAACATTTTGTTTCATTTGGAAGGACCTCCTAAACATTCGTCTCTCACACTTTTT